>BGPR01029772.1:0-19063 GCA_013235015.1 Araneus ventricosus | reverse complement strand
CATTTAGCAACAAAATATTTTCGTTTCACTCATTTTGTTCCAGAAAACGGGGGTTAGCAAATTCAAGTCCGCATGCTCATGTAGTAAGTATTTTCTTTAACAGAAAATGATATGATGAACAGAAATGAATGAAATATATTTCTCTCAAAAATTAAGATTAGATGGAAAGGAAATAATTCAATGAGATTACTAGACAATTTTTTAAAAGAAATATATTCATCTTGTTAATTTTTTTATTCTTAAGATAAGAAAATTTTTCAGAAACTCGCAATGGCAGCGCGTTTTCTTTGAAAATTATGAAACGCATTTTGTACGTAATTATATGCTTAAATTAAAATGGAATTATACTTTCTAAGTTCTTTATTTTTGAAAAAAAGAATAATGTAAGAGTGAAATAACAATTAAGAGAAAAATAAATCCATTTATGAAGCAAAGTAAAATGTCTTTGTGTAAAATAAAATGAATAAAAATGTTTTGCAAACACATTTAATTTAATTAGTGAGCAAAAATACGGTATATTTTTGTTTTAATTATTTATTATTTGTTTTAATTATTTTTATTATTATTTATTTTACTATTTTTAATTTATAATTCATTATCATAAATGTTTCAGAATCTTGAAACTCTTTTTTTTTCTTCAATTCACTACGGGGTTGTCTTAACGGTCACTAGTTTGGAATCAAAATTGAATTGGGTCAATTAAGAGATGATTGAATTCTGAAAATATTAAAAGTGTATTTTCATCGGAAACGCATAGTTCTATGAAATTGCGAGGCTCTAGCACATCATGTGGTGAGTGCAAATTCGAGTACGATATTCCATGTTTAAAAACAAGAAACAAGTGACGTCAAAGAAAAGGATTTAAAAATAATATATTTTTACATTACAGTGTATATCACGCTTTGTAGCTCGCAATTGACGATACCTTTTTTTCTTCGTTTACCTGAGGAAAAATCGTAGATGTTTTGATTTTTTTATTTTCTGTACATTACTATAAATAAAAAATACCATATAAAAGCTATTCATTAATGATTTAAATTATTACATCAATGAACTAGCTCTTGATGATTCTTTAAACATGAAATTTACAATTGTGAAAATCGTTTTTTTATTCCTATCTTTAATTTAAGAAAAAAATGCAATTTCAACGTGTAAATTTCATTTTATTAATCTTTAAGAAACATATATAAAGTGCATGCATGAAATATAAATTTTAAAAAGACAGATACCAAACTTGTTTTGCAGAAATATGTTATTTTAATCACCAAAAAAATTATAATATGTTAGAATTACTTTGAAAGATTTGGCGAAAACTCATTTGGAAAAAAACAGAGAAAGCGTCATTTGCGTTTATTGTAATCTATTGAAAAACTACTTTTAAAATGAGATTTATAAATTTGTTAATCTTTAGAAATGTTCTTCGGAATTATCGTAATTGTTAAAATAAAGCATGAAAAAGCTCACAATAAAAAAGATTTATACTGACTGGCACTTAGAAGATTAAAATGGAACATCATCATTTTAATCCATGATTATCTTTAAAAAACAGGTGATTAGGAGAAGCAGTTTTTTTCCCGTAATAAATAGCAATGTTTTGCCTAATATTCAGATTAAATTATAAATCCTAAAAATTAAAATTATTATAAGCTTTTTTCAACATCAAGAAAATAAAATGAATCGTATTAAATAAATTAAATAAAGAAATATATATTCTGAGTAAAATGCTTTAATTTTAATCTCTTTATGCTTATAAGCATTTAAAAAAATCATTGTTGAATATTTTCGTAGGGCTTTTCAGCTTTCCGAGGTATGACTAAAATATGCAATTAAATATTTTAAAAAGAAATTTGAGTTCTTGATGAGGTTTTAAGTTCAAATGATTTTAAGCACACAAATTCTGCATCAATCTTTTCATTGTGTGATCTTAATTTAATGAAAGAATGTAGAAAAATTTCTTATGTTGTTGACCAAACTGTCCGACTGTCTTTCTTGATGAGTATTTCTTGTCCAAACTGATCAACGAATTCCTTTCTTCAAACAGCGAGTATTTTAATACTTGGACAGTAATGGGAAGAGACTGAAGACAAACAACAGCTCTTTGAATAATTTTGCATATGGTAATTAGGTTAGGCAACTGGTTTTTTTGATGAAAATTTCTTTGTCAGACTGGCCAACGAATTTCATTCTTCAAACAAAGAGAATTTCAGTGATTGGGCAGGCCCGGGATTCTCCTCCAAGGCCTGTCCAATCCTGTTCTGTCCTGGAGAATGAAGATGTACAATAGCTTTTCTTTGAGTAAGCTTACATTTATGGTACTTAAGTTAGGCAATTTCGCTTCCCACGTCATTCTGCGAAAACTCTTATTTTCCAGAAAAAGCTCTTACAGTCTGATCCCTGTGTAAATCATCGTACTTAAAAGCAGGTCGTCGCCACCAGCTCTCCAAAAATATCTCAATTAGGGTTTGAGGATCTAGCCCCCCTATGGAACAGTGCAGCTACACCTCTCTCATCGAAGACAGACAATAGTTTATGTTCATTTAACATGATGCGTCAAAACACAAGTATTCCGGTTACTTTTCCGTTAGCCGGGCGCAAATGTCGCCAATTGTGAACCAAACGCGAGCCAAGTCGCCAAGAGAATGGTTGTAAGAAGTTTGGCGGAATTCTACATTATTTGGCGATTTTTCGCTTGCGCCCAGCTAACGGAAAAGTACCGTATTCCGATTTCCCTTAGCTTGGAAGATCGATGGCTGACTTTCTCCAAACGAACTTTTTAAGTATCAAACTGTGTATTGAATCTCGACTCATCAATGAAAACCATATGGCCTCAACCTTGTTGTGTCCGAGAATGTCCTATCTCCACCAGATGTGAGTTGTCTCAGCAAATTCTAGAGGGGAATACTTAAATCTGGTCACTAAGCGCAATGGTCTTAATACTGTATGGAATTTGACTGGAACTTTCTGCTCCACATGAAGGAAAGAGGCACCAAGAGAGCTTTTCAGGCATTATCTCTCTCTACAAGTCTATACATTTCATACAACACGCTCACCCTCTGCAATTGTCGCTCTTCTTGGGCTATCATGGCCTCCCTTTCTGATAATGGTTGCTGTAGTTTGAAATTCTTCAAGTGTTTGGTGAAACACATCCATCCTCTACAATATTTGTGCTTCTGAGCCATTTGGCCGACCTTCCTCCTAATCGCAACATCACTTTGAAATTTTTTTCCATCGTCTGTAAACCATCATTACAGCGTTCCTTACCATCAAAAGACATCCGCTCAAACTGAACATTTTGAAGATTAACTATTATTCTAATCATTAAATTATTCTCAGTACTTATTATAATTGTCGTCAACCAGTCTCATTATTTTCGTGTAAGAAACACAATTTTTTAGACGAAATTTGTATATAGAACAGTAAATCACTTGCACTTTTTAAAAAAAAATATATCTTCTTAAAAGTATAACTAGCAATAGATCATCAGTAAAGCCTATTTACCATTCTCTAAATAATAATTGAAACCATTTTATTTATATATATTATTAGCAATTTCAGAAAAATGTATTTTTAACATTGACATTCGACACCAGGGAATTTTGATATCACTGTTAACTCATGTAATTTCTAAACGAGACTTAAATGTAACTAGCCGTTCTCCCCGATGTCCGGGCGTGTTCGCATCCAGCACCCAACCCACTTTGCTCAGCACTGCCCCTGCCACCTCGCTGCTTCGAGGCTGACAGACAGTACTTTTTCAGTTTTAAATACTGCATGAAGATCACTGGAACAGACCATAAAACCATAATAGATTTCATATTCTTTGTAGACAACAGATTCCTTTAAAATTGTAAAATCTTTCAATAAACGCCACTTAGTTGTAATGCTTTGCATAACGTTTTCACGATTTTCGGTATGAAAGTCTTCAAATCCAGAACTACAGAATGATATCGCCCTAAATAAACAGCTTCCGTCACCTACAATAGGTATTTTACAATATTTGTGAAACGCCATTTTTATGGAACTGCTGGGATTATTGATGAAAACAAAAATGCATCGCAAAATTAAAATTTTTAATCCAGAAACAACTCCATTTTCTCATTTAACAACGCTGCATTCCGTAAAAGTTTTGAACAACTAATTTTCTTGTTGCCAATCTAATAAAAATAAATTTAGAAAGGAAACAAAATCGTCTGCTAAATTAAATCGGAAGGAAATGCAACAGAACTGAATACAAATGAAAATACTATTTTAAACTTACGAAAATAAAGCGGAATACTCCGATTCGTTAATTATTTGAAAGAATTGACGTAATAAATTGACGAAATCAGTTCAGTTTTTGAGGCTCAGGATCACGGTACTATTTTGCAGATAAATCTCATCTATTTCCGTTAATATATTTCGTTTATTTTGCAATATCTCTCTAAAATTAAGGGTTCTGAGTGGCAGACGACACTTGATGACAAATCTAGACCGCATAAGCTTTCATACGAAATAATAATTGTCGAAATCCTTCGGGTGGTTGTTGTTGGCGAACTGTCTAAAGGTTTTTCCTCCATAGAGAATGTAGGGTGAAGAAATGATTTTTCGAATTCGTTAAAAAATGGGTTAGGAGGTAACCCATAATGCCATATCTAGACGTCATAAGCTTTCATAGGAAATAAAAATTATCGAAATCCGTTGAGTAGTTGGGGCTGGAGATCCATCTAAAGGTTTTTGCAAATTATTTTAAATATATAGATAAATAATTATCTTATCGAAGATTAATAAACTTCCGCTATTCTTGAATGCCGTCATCTATTTTAAGATAAAATCCCAAGGAATTGATTTCGAAAGATTCAATTATTACAGTTTCTAGAAAAATATGAGAGGAAAACTATGAGGTAGTAGTTTGAAGAACGAATCTTAACTTCTTTTCAATCAAGAGAAAGTGGAAATGGTTAAGAATAATGCATTTAAAATATTAAAATTATAATTTTCTCTCCTCTCTCAATATATTTATTCACAATAAGGAAATAAAAATAACAACATTTCCACCATGTAATCTAAAATTTTCGTTGTGAAACTTTCTTCTTGAAGATATCGTAACATCAGCTTTAGTTGTTTCTTCTTTTATGCTTGTTTCTTTTTTTATACTTTGCTTGTGCAAATTTCGTACCTCTATTAAACTAATCTTCCTGTTCTCTAACCTAAACCTAATTGTAATTAATTGTTCTCTAACCTATTATAATTTTATGACTGTTGGATGTATTGCTAATAACTGAAGAGAAGAATGATCGAACTTCTTGGATCTTCGAAAGAAATCTCAAGCCTAATCTTCAAATGACTTAAAAAGATGGAAAGAATTTTTTTCTCTTTCGTAAAAAAAATGAAAAAAATATTTTTTTTCCTTCCGTAAATTGAAGTTCAAAATTCGAGGAAATTTAAAATCTAATATTTTGTAACTGATGTATGTTCAAGAGCATCAATAACTGCTGAATATAAGTTGCAATTATAGTATAAGATGTTCAAGAATGCTTGATTGTTCATAATCTTACAGTTTAGCAGCTTTTAATGCACAGCTACTACAGACATTCTTAACGTTATTCAATATCGAAATATTTTTTTAATGTAAGAAAATATATTTTGATGATAAAGTAAAGTAAGTAGAAAGCACTGAATTTATTATTAAATTACTCAAGTTATAAAAAAATTGCTTATCAACTGTGTAAGATACTGAAAATGGGTATAAGCACAATTTAAAGCTAATTAAGTGTTTATAAGACTTAAGTTCCCACCAAACACATTCCATGCACCAAGGTGACATAAAATCTTGCATTTTAATTCATAACAACCAGTTTTCGTTATATTAAAATGAGCAATAATATGTAAAAGTGAGTTTTAGAATTGACAATGGCGAATTAAAACAATATAAATTCTATTAAAATCGGAATAAAAAAACTCGTCAAGTGGAAATGTGAGCTATATGTAAAAAAAAGGTGTGAGGGATGAATCAAACTTTAAGCAAAATCTTGCGGAAATTTTAATTACAAAACATACTCTGTAATGATGATTGTAACTGTTCCGAAGTAAACTAACATCAAAAATAGCATATAACATTATAGGACATACATTTTGAAGAAATAAATACAAATGCAATAGAAATACTGAATTAAAGCTGACCTTTAGACTCATCCTGAAAACCATAAAATAAAAGGAAAATAATCTTTTAGGAAAATCCACAGAACAAAAATAATAGGAAGATAAAAGAATATTAATACTAAAAAAATCAAATGGATATTAAAAAGCAACTTTATATAAATTTCGTAAAATGCTTATCACCCTACCGTGAAATTCATAAAAATGAAACATGTACTCTAGGAACATGGAAGTCAGTATTCGCTTTTTCATGCTTTGTTCACCTGTAACAAGCAAAATGGTCTGTCTACAAGATTTTTCTTAAGATTAAAATAACCATTTCCTTCATTACCATGCAGACGGCATGAATCAACAAATGAGTTCCAAAAACCACAAAAAGCTCTTTAACAATACCATAAATTAGTCGAAACAATATATTCAGAAAACCACACCGAAAAAAGAAGACAAAGATAAAAGCTAAAAAAGCCAGGAAACAATATTACCTCCCTTCCCGAAGTCATAAAACACGTAACAAAAGGACCTTACATCCATTTTTTCCCCACATAACTCCAGCTTCTTCGCTCCAGTTCTTCAAGGAAGGCCAGGAAAGAAATCTCCAACAGACTAATGATGACAATCAGAGGGATTAATGAGAACCGGACAAAACGGTCAAAAGATCCTGCTATTTAAGAAACCGAGGCCTCTTAGACAAACAGCCTTGGAGAACTACCTGGGCCATTAAGGGGGGAACTCCCCCACGGCCCACCCCTCTGCTAGGTGGATGGAAAGAAACCTAATTCCCTTAATGCGAAGGTGGTAATCAGGGTAATTAATTGAAGCTCTGGAGTTGTCCCCGGTAAAGGATGGACATTAAATTAGCCGATATTTATGAAGCGTCTTCTACCCAAAAGGTAAAACTTCATTCCTAATCTCAGAGGTACTCTTAATCACTGAGAGGGGTTGCGGGCAGATAATTCCACCTGCAGGAGGATAGGAGGAGGTCTCTGAGTTTTTCCGAGGTAAGGTTACTTTGAAATTGTTTCGTTGGGAATTGTGTAAAAGAATTTCTAACGCGCCAGAAGAAGATAAGGATTTCGGATCGAAAGGTAAATTATCGCTAATGGGTGGTAAAAAGAAAGGGAAGAGGGAATGCGTTGTAGATGAAGAAGAAAAAATTGCTGGAAGATAATTACGATAAATTTTAGGATGGGTTGTTATTTTCATAAAAGCTATGGAAGGAGATAAAGTGATAGAGAAAGAACGGGGGTAATAAAACATAATGAATAATTTTTATGGCGAAATTTATTTCCTTTTATTCCATTTATGCTGGAATTAGTAAATGGGTGTTTTTAAGGCAAGATGATTAGAAAGGAAAAAAAAATTAATAAAGATTATGTTTTATAATCGGGTAAAATGATTGAAAAAGTTGCATGAAAAACATGCAGTTTTGGAAATTTCTGTTACGAGTTCTCTTGCAGTATTGATTTGATGCTTAGGGATGAACAGTTTCAAATATGATCACTGTGCCTGATAAATGTGGAAGATAATTTTTTTGTCATTGATTAATTCCAAATGTCCATACTACCGTGATCTAAATGAAGTTTAACATAGTTTTCTGACGAAAAAATATATCCATTAGTTCAATGGCAGCAAAATTTTAACAATGAACAGTAAAAGCTCTCAGAGTCCTCTTTGGGAAGTAGCAATATTAACATTTGGACTGTAGGTAGAGAAATTAACTGTTTAACCCCGAGGAGACAACCTGGACTTGTGGGGAGGGAGCGACATAAATTGGACTCTCCCAACCTGGGTGGTGATTTACCCCACAACCCCAATCCATGCTATAAGACTTCGCTTAAGGCGCACGGAAATGGGCTGTGGTTGGCAAGGATAATTGGACCCCCCTACCGCGTTTATGTCCTAAGCGATCTCAGAACCTCACATCCCCTCAAAAGAAGTCAACCGCCTCAGACCGGCCTTCGTCGCTGTTAAGGGCGAATTTAAGGGTGCCTCACTCGGTGTGAGAGGGTTAACTCTATGAGCCCTATCCCGCCTCAAACGGCCCCATTAGACAGAGGGCGGGTTCAGGCAGTTTCGGGCGCCTGAGTGAATTTTCAGGAAGAAAAGTGGTTCCTTTCTCTGTTGATAATTGATCGCCCAAACTTGGGTGTCGTCCTCCTGGAATTTCTGTAGAATTTCACTCTGTTCTCGTGAACAAAAATTTATTTCAGTTTTTTAGGTACTGGAATTCTCACTCTAGCCGGGTTCAGAGAGTTAAAGAACCGGTAGTAGTCACCCATCATTGCTAGATCCCAGCGACCTTGATATAAGATTTCCACAGTATTAATGTCTTGATGTAATTTTCCCCTTAGTTTATTGCTAATCACCCCAATATTTTTTTGGATAGAAATCCAAAATATGATTGTAAGAAGTGTATTTTGACAAACATTTAGCACCCCACGGCGTGGTAAGAAGCTCTTAAGAAGCTCTTCTATTAGCATTACATAATTTTCATCTTTTTGTTTCCTAAAAATCATTTACCACCTTTGATAACAATTTCTAGGCAGTTAATTGCTTTTGAATAAGCTTACTTTCAAATACTGGATTCGAAAAACTTCCTAATTTGAAGTCGACTTGGCACCCTGAGAATTTCGGAAAATCCATGAAAATATCGATTTTCCAATTTTAAGTGGAAAATTACCATTGAACCATTGACTTAATAATCTGAAAGTTTCAAAACAAACAGACAAATATTTAGTGAGATATGATGTTATTTTGTCTAACACGTTATCACGTGTCAAACCCACTTCTAAGGTTTAAATCATGCATATTTCATGTGCAACTTGAAAAGCCATCTAATTTTTTCCATGAAAGCAAAGCAAGACAGTTGTTTCAAACAGTAACGGTTTGTTCTTTGTTTAATGTTTTACTGCTCTTTCGCTTCTTATTATTTATTAAGTACATTTGAATCATCATCATCATTACTGCTTTCGCTTCTCTTTCTGTTTGAATTTCTCACTGCCAATAAAATTTCAATAAAATAGCTTTAAATTTTTGCTGTGTTATAATATATATTTAATAAATAGTACTGCAGATCATTTATTAAATATTTTGGCTAAAAAAGTTTGAAAAAAGTGAAAATTTTCTAATTATCCCTCTATATGATGATGCTCATAAATAATTATGGTAATAATATATATTAAAAAAATTGATACCTTAGGAATTGCAATTGTCAGTTTCTGGCTGAAAAAAACTAGCTTGATATAAGTTTTTTTATTACAATTTTATTGTGTTGAAATCTTTAAAGTTGTTTTTCTCAGTTTGCTTTTTTCCAAAATTGTGTCTCCTATAAAATGTTAAAAGTCAATCTCTTTTTATTCTAATTACTTGAAATTTTTTCTGTTCACTTACAAATGCATAAATAAAATTCAATATCACTTTCGAAGATTTAATTTTAAAAAATATCAAGTTGTGCAAAAACCCTCATCATTTCTTTCCTCTTAGAGATCAAAAGCAATTAAGCTCTTGCAATGCCGATATTTATGTGAATACTAACATTATTGTACTGGAATTTTTATATAAGTTGGCCTATATATCTGGCTTTTAAGTTATGAAAGAAAAATTACGCTACGTTTCGCCCACGCGCAGTAACAAATTCTTAATATGTGGTTTCACTGAGAAACCAAAAAACGCTAAAAAGTTAAACGGAAAATAAATATACTAACTGTCCAGCATGAGAATTATTCCTCTCTTCAAAGTTTTGAGTATTGTATGCTAATTCTAATTTTTACAGACAAAGACGACTTTTGCATATAAATACTATTAGTTTCAATGAATCCTTTAATGCTTTGCAATTAAAGTGCCGGAAACTTTGATTTGAAGTTAATATCTAAAGAAAGCATTTTTAAACATAGTAGTGCCACATGGTATTGAATTTGAGAATAAATGGGTTTTTAATCCCATAATATTTCTAATGAGTTATAAATTAAAGATCAAAAATTAGAAAATAATTGAAATAAGAATATTTATACTTTTCTTATAGAAAAATATTTTGACTTTGTTTTTGTTTTTTTTTCCACAATTTGAATCGTGTTTTTAAAATACTAATTTTATAAATTAATTATTTTCCTGAAAAAGACTTTTCATAACTTTTATATTTATCTTTAGGATGAACTGCAAAAAATGCTGCCGTTCAAGTAACTAAAAGAATCGGTAATAATGTCTATATCTGTAATCAGTTTTGTATCAACAATTAAAAGTTGTCTATCGGTGTCAATTATTTGGTAAAGAGAACCCTATTACAAAGTTTAGCATTACTTAAAATCAGAACTTTTTTTATCAGACCGAGAAAATGAAGCAAATAGCACAAACTGAATGTTCAAGGTAATGACTTAATTTATGTTAGATAGATATTCTTACAATTTTAGTTCAAATCAAAAGTGTCGGGGTTCAAATGGCTATAACACACCGACAATTACTCTTTATCAGAAGGCATCGTGGTGGGGCACAAGAGGATATTCCAGCGTTAACGAATTCTTTTATTAAAATGCTTCAAAGACTGTAAATTAGATTTAACCCTTAAAAATAGGTTAAAACAAGATTAAACATAGATGCAGTAAATGCAACATGATGAAGTAGACACAGAAATCGCAACTGCATGAACACAGCTCCAACTCGACTGGAATACATGCAAAAGCCAGACTCAACGAGACTGCTTCACAGTTCGTTCTGCTCAGTTATATAATGCTGCCAGGGATCAGTTCCGCAGTTACGGGTGCAGACGTCAGGAGTCGTCACAAAAGTATATACTGCTTAAATGATTCCCCAGAACAACACAAAAGTCTTGTACAATAATTTTATAGTTCTTGGCAGTATTTTAAAAGCAAAATGCGGTATTTATTTCGTGCAATCTGGGCTTAAAGAATGTTATAATAAGCACATGAACTCATAGATAAAATATTGTTCAAAAGTAGCATTTTCCAATTAATTAAGTTGGATTATAACCTGATTTCCAATGAAGGTATATAAGAAAATTGAATTTATGAAAGATTGTTTCAACTCTGAGGCTTTCCCATTTAGAGCACTCCCATTTTAAAGGCAATATCGCTCATCCAATTTAATTCACGAGCAAATGAATCAATGCATTCACTGAAAGTAGGGCAATGCGCGTGGATTAAACATATAATACCCCTCAGCAATTTACCCAAATAGCTCTGCAAACTTCATATTTAAATTTAAAATTATTACTTTCATCAAAATCCCCATTTATCAAAATGAATTTCTCGTCGTAATCAAGTTCGCTCTATTTTGTGCGATGTGATTCAAGATAAAACAGCGCATCATCAATTCCAGTTCCGGATTCACTTCAAACCCCACATAACAACCTGTGTCAATAGTTTATGACGTCAATATCCCCACTCTTTATCGCACGACAATAAAGGATTAATCGATGAGCTTCCCGTTTAGAGTTAATCGCATGTTGTGGATCTTCCGATGCTACACAGTGATAACCGTGCATCTTTCGGGGTCTGCTCATGGGGGCGCTGCAGTTTTCTGATTGCATTATTCGTCGCTGAATGGCAATGGTTGATCGATCCTGTAGGGTCAATAGTGATTTATGAGTATGCCGTTTACATTAAGAGAGTAAAAATCTAAACCTGTCCATTATTCTGGTAATGCACGTGCTTTGTTCACTTTAATGAGAAGTAGAAAAGGGGCGCTCATGAGGCCCATTTTTGGTAAGGAGATAACCATTCAATACGAAAACAAAAAGGTATCGTTACCAACAGAGGGTAATGGTAATCTTTGATTTCACTCTTTTAATAAGCTTCGGTAATCAAGCTAAGATAGCGCACAAAACTAACGGGCAGATTGGATTTTGTCCGTAATTCGCATAAGACCACCTGGCGAAAGTAGATTTCAAATTATAGTTTATTGCTTTTCCGAAGATTATATAAAAACTAGGGAGCTCTTTTCTTTGACGACTCTTTTAATGCTCGTCAACCTTCAGCTATCTCAGAAAAGGGGTGCAAACCTCTTTGCAAAGAAGATAAATTGCACCCTAGCAAAGTTGATGTGAAAAAAAAATGTTTGAACTTAATTTATTTGCTTTAACTTTAATCAGTTAAGAATAAAATTTCATGGCATTGAAGCAGGTATTTTTCCTGGTTTTGTAAACATTTAGAAGATAAATTCAACTTTCAAAAGAAATTATAAAAGTGCAAAATAATGAAAATAAGTGTTTCAAGACATGCAAAGAGAATCTTAAAAAAAAATTGTTTTGGTTTATTCGTAAAGAAGACAGCGTTCTTCAGTATCAACTCTCTGATCGTCCATATATGCAGGAATGATGAACATCTTGATACAAATTATGTCTTCTTTTTCTGAACGGATTTCAAATCTTTCTTCAATTGATTCATTTGCACGTTGAATTCGTCTTCTTTCATTGTTTAGATAATACAGTCGACGCTCGTTATAACGACCATCTGCGTCCCACAGCAAAAGGTCTTTATAACGAGTGGTCGCTATAGTGAATATAATTAAAAAAAATGTACACATGCACGCTCAGCAGTTCCGTAAAAATAGGCGATTTTTAAAGAGATTCCAACTAAATACTCAAATTATTTTTTATCATTGGTATTAAAAATAAAATTTTATCAATTAAAAATATATTTCTAAAACAGATTTTAAAGTAGAAAATAAAGGGTGTTATATACTTACAAAAATTTATTTTCTAAAGAAAAAATATCAGAAATGGTTGTTTGTCTTTTTTGCATATATGATTTTTGAAAAACATAGTTTTCCATTTCAGTTAAAGATGATAAATAGTGTTCTGTATTTTCTTGCCCTTCAAAAAAACATTTTAAAGTCTCAATAGCACTTGGAACATTTTTTATTCTAGGCTATTCTAATTTCCGCGCTGTGGTGAGTGGTAATTCCTCCCCCCTCCCCCTGCTGTCAAAGTTGAACTTCAACACTGAATACTCTACATCTACGAAGCTTGGCAGTACAATAATCAAGGTTATTTACGTTTAGAAATATGTTCTTTTTGGAAAAATACCTGGAAGAGTGTCCGCTGAATTCGGACGTTGTATTGAGATTAGACGACACTGGATGGTCGTTATACCGGGAGTCAAATAACATAGTGCATAGGGAAACACAGTTGGGGATTTTATCACTGGTCGTTATAATGGAATTGTTTTTATAATGTGTGGTCGTTATAACGAACGTCGACTGTACCTCCAAAGCAAAATTTCATGTTTAATTCGTAGAAAAGACAGGTCAAACCAAATACCTCTCATTTATTGACATTTGGAAAGTGAAATGACCTGATCCATCACTTTATGTAGATGTTGCCCAATCTTATAGCTAAATAAGGCGTTTTCGGGCAGCTTCATAAGACGAATATTTATTTAGACAGGCTAGTAAAAACCAGAAGAGTACTGATACTGTAAGGACTCAAACAATAAAAGAGGCTTCTACATTGAGAGACAGTTGTAAAGAATAGAAAATAAACGTTAGCAAAAAGGTGGGGGAGTAGCAAAAAGTCTCGCTACTGCAATTGTTGTTGCATACGACCCCTTACAGCACATCCTTACTATTCATAAGGAAAAGATTAAAAGAATAGTAGTGGAATTTCTTTATCCATAATACAAAGTTAGTTGTATGAAATCGATTGTAATAATTTTTGCTTGATAAGAAACATGGCATTTTAAATTTTGTGATCCTTTCACCTTTGAATCGCAGAAAGGTATAAACTGGAGCAGCTAAATACGATCACTAGATCTGAGAATCATAGCTACACTAATATAACACCACTCCATGCCTCTGCAATTATAACCTTATGGTTATTTAAGCAGTGTGACAGCGGAGCAGCGGACTTGAAGTGGAAGAAAAATCACCCGAGGGGGTGACCTCTCTAAAAATTTGACAATTCTCTACACCGCTGCCTAATTAAAAAAGCAACAAGTTTACAAATGTTTACAGGAACTATTGCATTAGGAAAGATTGCTATTGTGCTATACATTATAAAAATATTTTGGTAACACAAAGTAAAATAAAACTTTGAAAAAACACAAAATTACACAGTTAAAATTGAAATAACTGGACAATAATAAAAACTAAATGCAATGGAAAAACTATACGAAGAGTAAAAAATTTATATTCAAAAACAAAAAAAAAGAAAGGAAAAATGTAAAAAACAAATTAATACAATAATAAAAATAACACAAAAATGTACACAAAAGCAGTCAGCGGATTACATTAACCGAACTAGCTGATTCTTTTTCAGTGGGAAGTATTGGATCAAGTAGAAGGAATGTTAATACGAAGTTAGAAGGATGGAGAGCTTTTATTCAGCTATTGGTCCATACCCACTGGCGCACTCTATACGCCGTACCTGTCCGCAAAGGGTTAAACCAGTACACATCTTTCTGACATTTTCCTTCTTAAACTCAAGTGAACATATCTCATTTTGAAATTATATTAGTATTAAATATGCTATTAATGTCCTGCATATAATTATTTGGAATTCCTAGTATTAAATATAATTTAAAATGGGAAATACAATGAATGCAATATATATTTGAACTAAATTTAATAAAGTAGTTACTCTGAAAGCTTTTACGTGTATAAAGGACAAGTGGACTATTTGAATATCATATGATCAGATTCGTTAGAAAAAATAAATAAAACCCTGGAAACGAATCTGTTTGTTAAGTTTCGGAAATGAACTATTTTTTTGTTGCTCATGTACTTTAAATCAGTGGAGTAATTTTATTACGTATACAAAGTTTAAACGAAGTATAGCCAGCACATCTGAAAAAACACTCTCATTTTCTATTCCTGCAACGTAAAGACACATATATCGTTCTAAGTAAATGATATTGTATATTCTTTCTTTAAAGCAGTAAGAAAAAAATAGTCGAAGAAATAAAAAACAGCATATAAAGACATTAAAGCCGTATCAGGCGAAATATTTTTTATAAATAAACTCAGATTTATGCATGCATGACACCATTTCACTTCTGGGACTCGAAAAACAAAATTTGAGTTAGAAATCACCAAAGCAATTGAAGTACAAAGAAACAGTCGCACATTCTAAAGAGAATGGAAAAAAGTATCCACTTTCCTTATTCAGATGTTTATGTTCTCCTTCCGTCCATAAAGATGGCATTACACAGAAAAAACTGTATTTATTTTATTTTTTATGGCTGTGTGTGCTTTCCATCGAAAACTAACAAAAGAAGGACAGCAACGTCTTGCCGATTCGTTCGGCTAGTTTGAGTTGACAAGGTCTAGGTGTTTTCTTTTATTTTCTCTCTTCTATTTCTTCTCCTTTAGCGTCTTTTTTTTTCTCTACGCAACTTCCCTGAAACGCAATTTTTGCTTCTATTTTCCTATTTTTTCTTTCCTCTTATGATACTTTCGATGATACTTTTCTTTGGAATGAAATGGTGGTTGATTGGCCCCTGCATACTAACCCGCTCTCAACACAAATAAAATACCTTGATGATAAATGATTTTTTACGACGTTTTTTTTTCTTCTAGTATAATTTAGTTTACGTATTTCTTGGTAATCGATTCCGCTCAGACTAAGATTCGGATTTGGTAAACAACACTCTAATTAAATTTTGTAGAATTCTTTTATCTATGATTCGTCTTGCATTACAAAGCGATGCATTCTAAATTGTAAACATTTCAAAGAAGTATTTTTTCGTGTCCTTAACTTCCAACCTAAGATTTAGCTTTTTTATTATTGGGATTCTTCAGACAAAAAGTTTTTTTATTCTACATTGATTTTAACTATCAGTTCAAGGAGTTTTGAAATACTCAGTTGCTCTTAAAAGAAATTGAATTTTGAGTAGGATATTTTCGTGAATTCTTATTGAAATTTCGTAAAATAGAAAATTTATTTTTTTATTTATTTTCATTTCAAACGCAGAAAACGTTTAATCAACATAATAAGAAATGAATTAAAACATATTCTAGAAACAAAATACAGAATGTTTTTACGAACGACATGACTTCAATCAAATAGAATATCGAAAAATGAAATAATGTAGAAAACTCTTAAATAAAAGACAGTTAAAAATGAAGGTTGTATATATAAATTCAATCGTAAATAAATTTAACAGTCATTATTTACAACAGTCATTATTCAACAATAAACATAACATAACATAACACCACTCCATTCCCCTGCAACTATAACCATATGCTTATTTAAGCGTGACGCGGTCATGAAATGGAAGAAAAATCACAACACCCGAGGGGGTGACCTCTCTTAAAACTTGACAATTCTCTTTACAGCTGCCTAATTAAAAACGCAACAAGTTTACAAATATTTACAGAGGCATTAGGAAGGACTAGGGGGCTGTGCCCCCTGCTCGCTGAAGCTAGCCAACCCCTAGGAGGATTGCAACGCAAACCCTGCACGCTTCTCCCGCCACAGTGAGGACACTGCATGTCCTAGCACAATTATTTTAAAATCTTTATATATAATATATATGGATCAGCTTTATTTTGCTTCTGATGCTTTAATTTAAATCAACTCAGAATAAAAATTTTTAGCCTTAAAAAAATATTTTTCTTCAAATAAAACTTTCAAAGAAAATTATTAAAGTGCATAAGTAAACAAATAAGAGTTGCAAAATTAAGACAAATATAATAATTCTAAAAATTAATTCTAGAAACAAATTATATTTATTATTATTAATAAAGAGATTGTCTTGTGACATCTTAGCACTATGAACATAAAAAAGACAATATTATTAATAAATAAAAATCTTAAGTTGTATCCTTTTAATGCTTTTACCTTAATCAAGAAGGAATAACATTTTTTTGGCCCTGAACCTTAGCCTACCTTATTTGAAGGTACGATGCATTCGATTAAAACGTTTTTTGTAGGCACTGTGCGATAGAATAGAACGTTATTTGTAGGCACTGTGCAATAGCATAGAACATTATTTGTAGGCACTGTGCGATAGAATAGAGCGGGTACTACATGGGCATATGAAACGTTATTTGCAGTTACTACGCGGGCAGATGAAACGTTAATTGCAGGTACAATAGTAACGGATGAAATGTTATGTTTACAGAACATTCTGTTAAACCAGTGGCGCCATCTGCTTATAAATTTAAGAAGAAATTGTTAAAAAATTTATATTTATAATAATGAATTCTAAATTAAATACAAAAATGTAGAACATAATTTTAGATTACTGAATTTTAGATTGAGGGGAAGGTTTGATAAAATTTATTTTCAAGTTTTCGATTCAAAATGATGATAAATCCAAGTCGCTGACTTAAATTATCTTGATTTTGACCTGAACGTTCTCTGGCTCTCTTAAGCCATCTCTTTCATTTTTAACTAATCTCTTTTAAATCATTTCATCCAAAGTTTCATTCTATTGCAAGAAATATTGTGTCTTAAACTCATTTTTTTAGAGAAAAAGTTATTTTACGCCGCAACGAATACAATAAAAGGCTATTCCTATGGCGTTATGCCTAACATGGCGGACTTCCGGTTTTGTTTGGTAACAGACGTTGCCATCGGCAAAAGAGAAATTAACCCCCTTTTTCCGCCTTAGCGTTTTATATAATATAGATTGCTATTGTGCTTATACATTATAAAAATATTTTAGTAACACAGAGTAAAATAAAACCTTGAAAAAACACAAAATTACACAGTTATACATGAAATAGCTGGAAAATAATAAAAATTAAATTCAAAGGAAAAACTATACGAAGAGTAAATAGTACAATAAAAAAAATGAAAGGAAAAAGATGAAAAACAAATTAATACAATGATAAAAATAACATTCAAATGTACACACAAACAGAGAGATGGGCCATATAGAGTTTTAATAAGTTCGATTTTGAAGAAGAGTTAGCTGATGGAACTCTATTTGAAGAAGGAGAAACACGGTGGATCTTGGAAGAAAGTCCTGAAAGAATGACTAAAGCAATTGTGAGTTCATTAGAGGATGATGGGCTGAAGAGGAGGCAAAGTTGAATGTTGAACTGGAGAAACGAGACCTTCCATCTCCAAAGAAAAGGATGGAGAGATGAAGACGCAAGATGGACAGTCGAAGTTTGGTTGGTTTTAAATTCCTTCATCGCAGGAGGAAGACAGAAGTTACAGAAGTTGCTATTTGTGAAAATGTTGACCAAGATTGTGGTAATGGGACAATACTGAGAACTACTGACTAATACTATATTACTACTATACTACTGACTCATCTGAGAAGACTATTGAAGGAAAGAAAAAAACAATTATTGGGATCTGGACGGAAAAGACTGGTTTCTCTTTGGAGAAAGTGGAGCAAATTACGGATTATCCTTCTTGACGTTGAATTGTTCGCTACGCTGAGGAACCATACTGGCTGATGTATTAGCTACACTAATGCCAAAGACTCACTCTTGTAGCAAAAAAAATTTATTAACACATATCATCAAAAATTTAGCAGTCACAAACACTGAACAGAAATTGACTGATACTGATATTGCATAGTAGAAGGAATTTGAGAGTGAATCATAGGAATGTACATATGTAATCTTTAAATTTATTTTTTCGGTTGATGTATTCATGTTCCTTGTTTTTTAAATCATCCAACAATGATTTGTTTTAAAAACCTTGTGTCATCCAAAACATCGTAGATTGCTAACGTTTTAGGATTGTTTCGTTTGCCATGTCTTCATCTTGCATGAATGCATCAGTTGGTTATATTCTCTGAGTATCAATGCTCAAATCACACAATTTACAGAAAGGAATTCAACCTATAAACCTTATTATGTTAATAAAATCAAAATTCTGCTATGGAATTGATCTCCAATGAAATCTTTTTTTCTCAAAAATTTAGTTTAAGGAAAGATATCGGAATGAGAGATTAGTTGAAACAAAAAAAAAATGGTTTGAATTTTATGACAACAATATAAATGCATTACT
>BGPR01029771.1:0-10523 GCA_013235015.1 Araneus ventricosus | reverse complement strand
AGCAATAGTGGGACAAAAAAGAGCAGAAGCATGTTGAGTAGCATGAGATTGATGACACTTATTTATGCTTCTGTAGCTCTCAAAAAATGTCTCTAGGTTCTGCATCAAGAGGCATTTTTTCATCTGTGTCAATTATGCTTCGTTCATAGAGAAGGGAGATAATTTTTTTCTGTCAGCGTTTGAGTAAGAATATGAAAGGAATAAAGGAAGAAATAAAGGTTAAACAACTTTCCATAGAAAAATTGGAGAAAGAAGAAAATAAATTTTAGTTTTCATTATTCTGAGAGGGCAACTTTTATGGAATTGTGATATCGGTTGTATGTTCTGAAACATTCCTCAACTGGTGAGTATGGATTTTATTTCCTGACAAAATAAAGATTTCTACTGCATTTACAAAAGCGATTGTTTATATATTTTTAATTGTATTGACATATGTTCATGAATAATTTTTCTTTGTCTCCGATGTTTCACATTTATTGAAGCAAAATATTGTATATGATCTGCTTTCCTGTCCTTGGCATTCCTAAAATTAAAATTGAAGAATTTGTGGTAAAATTACATATACTTAATGAATAACAAAATTATATAAGTAACATGATGAATATAACAAACAATTCAATAGAAATTTCCAAAATTGAAGGAAATATTTTGATAGATTTTGTGTTGAAATTTTGATACTTTATGGTAGTAAATTGTTTATTCATGATACAACTTTTGAGTTAATTAATATATTAATTCAAACATTACTATACGATGAAAAAGCCTTGAAAAAGAACGGAATTGCATATATTTTTTACTGAATTCATACCATTCGAAAAATGGTCTTTTAAATTTTAGAGAAACTTATATTAGAGATATAAGTCCAATAACAGAAATACGCACTATAACAACATAAATGGTTAGTGAAAGGAAAAAAAACAGTTATATTCTACATTCTATAAGAAATTCAGCTTGTGGCCTATATATTTTAACAGAATTTTGCCTTTCAAAGGTATATAAAACCTTTGTGACAATCAATATATTCACAAATATACGTATGAATATGTAATTCACAATTCACTCATAATTCATGAATAGAATTAGGTTCTTCATATATCACAGCTATGGAATAACGTTTCCACAAAGAATGTCATGTAGCTATGAAGAACACAAAAAAATCATGATCTCAGGGTAACTTTACTAACAGGTGAAGTCAGAGGCTACTGAAAAAGATTACGAAATACGAAAATACTTTTTTCGTGAGATCAATGGCATAACAGATTTTACTCAAATTCTCACTCTCGATGATTCATTCAACTAAAGCAGAAGAACGGGGTAAACTGAAAAGTTTGGGAAAAAACTTTAAATTATAACATAAATACTCATCTGGTAGGTTCAAGTATGAAATATCACACACTAACTTCTCGTTGTATGCGTCATCCGATAAACTAAGCACTTAAACTGCTGTAAGTGAAGTATGTTGAAAAGAGGTACATTAGATCTCTAAGTTTGCTTTCTATCCCAAAATTTTCTTCTCAGTGTCCATTAGTTAAGGAAGCGAAGAAGACCATTTTCTAACCGAAATCTTTTAAACTTCCAAAATTCGCAACGCCTCTCAGACGTATTGAACATTATGCAATACCTAGTGTTTATAAAATATATAGGCAGCTATATGACAGCTTTAGGCATGAACATTAAGCAATATCTTTCATTTTGCGGCTTCTTTTTTCCATTACACATACTTTACTTTAAGGAATTGAAGATCTGGAATTCTGCGTTGGTTTGACTGTTTTTCTTGCTCAACTGATTTACACACCCTCGAAACTATATGACATGTGAAGAGGTGAAAATGTTTACCTCACATTTGTCTCATTTACCTACATCTCTCAATAGATAAAACAAGAATAAAACTAACTTCGCACGCTATGTGGAGCAAACCCCCTAAAAATTAATTTAGATTTTCCAAGTGACTTCCAAACCAGTCAGGGCTGCATTATGGTATGCCAAGTCAGGTGCCATGACGGTCATTAAAGGTTTTGTTTCGTATAACAACTTGTGTTTTTATAATGTTCTTATTCTTAAGTGATTCTGCTTTATCTGTTTTCCTTATGTATATATGTTGAAGCTATCTAAGTTTTTTCTTGTTGCGTGAAATGAAAGTTCCTGTCCCACTGAAGCGGGGTTTTTTCAATGTAATCTCAAAATAGATTTTACACGCAGTGCGTTGTATGGGTGGTTGAAACATAAATTAGAAAAGGGTGCAAAGGAAATTTAAAACTCTGCATGGAAAACACGGACCACGTGTTAATACAGTTTTGCATACAAATGTTTTTAAAAACTGACAGAGCGTGGAGACAATGAAAACATTTTGTTTTTGACTATTGGAGTTACAAGTAAGAGTTTTAACCCTTTATCTACTGACGGTACTTTAAAGTACTGATTTAATCACGTTCATACCTTCGCAATATGGCCGTTTCTCCTGACAGTATTCACAAGAACACGGAGAATGGAGTTTCAATAACAAGCAGTAAATGGCAGCTGAAGGCAGAAAGTAAAATTTTTCAATTATTAATTAAATTAATTAAGTAATTTTAATTAATTAAAAAAGTGTTTTCCTCATTCCCAGGGTTATTCTACATACAAAAATTATCTAATGATTAAAAAACGAAATTAAAAAGTTGCTAGTAGGTGAATTCAGTAAATAAAGGGTTAAATGAAAGTCGATTACTTCTTTTGTGTCTGTTCAAAATGTGAAGCTTCTAAATAAATTAATAATAAATTACAAACAGGTAACGGTTTTAGGACAGCTTGCATTGAATATGAGTACTTTTTTCCAAATTTACGCTAAAAATGCGTCCGCAGTAATTTTTTTAATTTTACTTTTTGTGAATTGCATTGCTTATTTAACATTTATAAAGTTGGTTTCATTATTCTAACTGAGGCTTTCATTATGGAATAAAAATAACATTTTCTGTGATCCTGCATACAACATATTGATTTTAACAAGACGATAAAATCCCCAAAAGATAATTTAAAATGTAACCGCTAACGTGCTACCAAAATTACTATTTTTTCAAAACAAAATTGAAATATTACTTTGAGAAAAACATTTCATTCGCAAATGGCATATTTGGCTAATAAAATAACCAAAATGTTTGCTTAATTATTTGTCTTTTTTCATAAGAAATTGTTTTCAAAATGTTCAATGATACTTCATTGTATAAACAAACAGGATAACCAGACTTAATAATGAAAAAGTCGATTTACCTCTGACTTTTAGCTTTGGTGAAGAAAAAAACTGCTTCCTCTTGCTTTTAGAGAAATCTGATAACAATCTAATACATTAAGTGCAATGTCTGCAACTTCCAGCAATCGAAGAGGGGATAATCAAAGAAAGGAAGGTCATTTCGCAAGTGTCTCGTCATTTGCTGACCCGTCGAATTCTGAAGCTTCAAAGACTTCCGATATTGGATAAAATGAGGTTTGCTGGATCATTAATGTTATCTGACACATTACTCCCTAATAGTACAAATCACGAATAAGAGAAAGTCCTGCTTTTAGCAGAGGACTGAAGATTGTATTCGTTCTGATATCTCAGATAGAAGAAGCTGCAATTGACTGAACTTTCTTTCACCCATCTACCATGCAGAACTGATATCGACAGTATAGACAGAGTTTACCGTCGTAGACAAGAAAAATAAATTTATTATACATATGACTTTAGTTAGAAGTTCGTGGTTTTTGAATTTGATAAATATATGGTTGAGGATCAATAAAATGCTGAACAAAAATTGTTCGTTTTTGTATTTGCTTTTAAATTTTATGATGTAAAAATTTCCAAATGGATTAAAGAAAATCATCTAACGAAATTTCGCAAGATTAAATTGTTGCACCTCTTGTTTTAAGTTTCTGTGTGAAATCATATGCGCCAGGAGCATTAATTTATTGAATACAACTTTATTTTGCAAAATTTAACAAAACTAAGGTCTCTATTAATAAAAATATTTTGTTTCTGTTCGTTTCTCATTATACAGAACTATTTTCTTCATACGAATTTATGTAATATGACTGTTTTTTAAAAGCCTTTATAACAGCTATATTTAAATATCTCTACGCAAATGAATGCGTTTGAAGAATATTCTATATTATTCTACTAAAATAATAAAGAAATCTGTAATCTTGCATTCAAAACTGTATAGCCGGAATTAATGATTCAATAAGCTTCGAATTACATATCTTTTACGAGAAATTCATTTGCATTTGCCTTTTAAGCATCATTCTTGTAGTAGAATTTGGTTCAAACTTAATTTTTAAAATAATTTCAATTAACTGTTCTTGATGGTCATTCCAAGAATGAATTACTTTCTTCAATTGAGCAAGTTTTGCATCCGGTTCTCCTTACAAATCCATTTTTGCACCAAAAATCCGAAGATCAATGACCAAAAGATAATGATTTAAATCATTTATATCTAAATGTATGTAACATGTCAAATTTCTTCTTTGATATTAAATGCTTCAGTTTTAGTATGGTTCTAAGACATATTCCATCAAAAATCTGACAATTAGGGTAGACCGGGGCTAGTTGGGCCGTTTTTACTTCTAAAAATTTTTTTAAAGGGAATTCAAAATTTTTAAAAAAATTATAAGCTGTCATTATTAGTGAACCTTCAGAAATAATTCACCATAGTAAAATTTGATTATATTAACTATCAATATTAATTTAAAACCTCAAACTGACACCAAGTCGCTTGGCCCAACACGCCCCAACTGCGGGATACGTTTAACCACTACTAACATGAAGATGTATCGTAGTTGTGCTAATATCCATATTATGTGTATTATATACAAATTTTGTGCATTTCTATTTAACAGAATCTGAGATACAGCTTTTATGGCCATCGTCAAATAGTATTGTGTAATTATAATCAAAATTGAGTCCGCATGGTTTTTCATAACAAGTATCTTGCATAATAAATCTGGTACAAGTCCTTCCCACATATTCAGAGATATTTCTATAACGCACATCCTGAAAAATCCTGTGTAACAGCGAGGGTCAACATGCCCCATGAGAAATTGCCCAACTAGCCCCATATCGCCGTTTTTGTTTCTCATGAGTGTAAGGATTTATTCTGAAAGCAATTCGATAAACAAACAAGGCCTAAAGTAACAATTAAGAATTATCTTTTTGAATATTATTTGTAAAAATGGAAATTATAATTTATAAGCAAAGAAAAAACGATTATTTATAAGTGAGGAAATTTACTCAGCTTAATAAAAATTAGAAAATTCTGGCTGGTTCTTTAATGAACGCTACTTCTTCAATGACGCTGATGTGTAAGAAGGAGGCGGGATAATACACACTTGTCTGGAATGGCAGTTAATACCGGTTATATATACGGTATTAAAAATATCGCGACAGGCACAACGTGTCCTTATGGCCAACAAGCCCCGGTCTACCCTATGTACACCTAGCACACCAGAGTTCTGCGTCGTGGTCAAATAGTCTCAAGTTGATTGGCATGGAATAGTACAGAGTAGAATTATAACTCAATGGTAATCTTCATCATCTAATCAGGATTCAAAGTTGCGACATCTCAAAATAATGGTCCTTTGATTTCAAAACACTATCTATATTATTGAAACTGAAACTAAATTCCCATACATACCAGCATCGTTTTATCAAATCCTCATTCCCTCCCAAAATATATTAAAAAAAGTCCTGTTTTTCTTTCGAGGTCTATATAATAATTTTATTCCACATAAAAGTTTCTGGTTCTTTGACATCAGTTTACAACTTCTTTCCATTCTAGGAAAATCCATTAAGAATTTTCTTCTATGTTTTTAAAGAAGAATATCTATTTGTAGAATAGTCCAAAAGCATATGGCCTGGGACATACGTTAGTAAGCGTAAGAGTGGGTCTTTTCTTTAGAAGAAGAAGCAGGATATGCACTAGTAGTTATGTATTTACTCTTAGTGTTTATTTTTGAATGTTTCCCGGCGAGATGAACATTGAAATGGGTCACTTTATTTCAAGAATTGACTTTTTAGGAGTTAAAGGTATATACGTGAATTCCTTACTCTTTTATTTTAATCTTTCCAGTCAAGTTTCGGCAAAAGAAGGGTTTCATGGCATCTGTTTTTCTGTTTTCCTTCCATACTTTCCTGTCTTTTATAGGCTATGCTGCATACATGTGTTGTTCGCATACTTTTATCTTTAAAGCAACTGCTGCCATCAATTGTGCATCCCAGAGAGGTATAATGTAATGTATTTTAGGATAGATTGTAAGCAACAGACCAGATTCGTTAAGAAGCTTTACTGGATATTTATTATTATTATGGTTTTATTTGGATTTTATCTGTATGCAGTTTTTTAATTAATTCATCCATGATTACACCTAGATGTGACTAAGATAATGCTAAGAATCCAATTTAAATAATGCAGAGATGCTTGAATTCTTTATGATAGGTTATGATTAAATTCAATTATCCAAAAAATGAATGAAGTGTTTTTTCTTTGACAGGGTTATTTGGGACAGATGTAAAAGTAAAATGTATTTCAAGGCTATTGCATCTTATTGCTCTTTCACTTCAAAGAATATTGTCTTTAATTTTGCTCAATTGTGGCAAGTTAAATTTATTCATCAGAGCTTTAAGAATCATGATTTAACCCTCTCACACCGAGCGGTGGTGTCTAAAAATTCCCATGACGAAGACGAAGGCCGTTCTGAGGCGGTTGGCTTCTTTTGAGGGGAGATGAGATTCAGAGATTACTTCGGAGATAAGCGCAGTAGGGGGTCCAATTACCCTTGCCAACCACAGCCCATTTCCGTGCGCCTTAAGGGGAGGTGATAGCAGGGGGGTATGGTAAATCACCACTCAGGTTGGGAGAGTCCAATTCATGTCGTATTCACTCAAAAACGAGCCAGTTTTAAAGGAGTTAGAAGAAAAAGTCGCCTCGGTATTAAAGAGTTAAATAAGTTAAAAACGAATGATATACTCTACTCATATAATGTATTTATTATTGCTATTTGCAGAAAAAAATTCATAACTCTTAATTAACTTAAAATTATATTTAATTAGATTAAAATTAACATTAATTAATTAACATTTTGTCTTGACTAAAAATTTCAAGAGAAATGAAGAAATTGGTTCATATAATTTCGCATGAATGGATTAAATTAAGGTATTGTTTGGAATCGACTTCACTAATGAAATGCTTCTTTTGTACTTGTGTTTTCTGCGTTGCTTTGTATATTCTTCAAATTTTAAAAAAGCATGCAACTTCATGTAATTTTTCTTTAATTGAGCATTGTTCAAACGTTTATTAAAATCCTAAGTATATTATGCCATTTTTATTATTTCTATATAAGAATGGTCTGATATATTTAAGCGTCAATAACATGAATGAGTAGTTATTTCTTTTAAATTATGAAACAAATATATTTATAAATGAATGACCTGAAAAACAAATTATATTGCGAAACGTATAAATGCTTTATTGTTCCGATACCAAGTTAAGTTATATTTTTGTTACTTTTAACTTATTTACTATACATAATCTGTCATGAATGCATACATAACATTTCATTTATCGTGCTTTCTTGCTAAATATCTAGATTGTCTCACCTAGCAACGTGCTATAGCATACTAACCAGTGTCTTTATATTTTATTTCCATCGACATTCGAAATAAACTGCTATAAATTCCTTTTTCTGTTAAAAAGTCATAAAATCTAATTTTATGCCGTAACATACTTACCATTGCCTTCATATTCCTTTTCCATCGTCATACGAAATATACTGCTACAAATCCCTGTTTAATTCTGTTAAAAAGTCAAAAAACCTAATGTTTTTTGCCGGAGCATACTTACCATTGCCTTCATATTCTATTTCCATCGACATCCGCAATAAACTGCTACAAATTATTTATTACTGTTTTACCTGTTTTATTACTGTTAAAATGTCATAAAATCTAATTCTAAGCCGTAGCATACATACCATTGCTTCTATATTCTATTTCAAGGAAGACTCATAATATTCCAGTTTTCGAAAGTGTTTGACGAAAATCGTTGGAGCATAAGAATGAAGGTACACTTTATTACGCATAAGGGCATATATAGCAGGCTGCACCACAGGTGGATATCTATTAGATATGTATTGACAGGTCGTGTTTATCCACGGCGTTTCCCAGCCAAATGAGCAGTTCCCATGTATAGCTTATTTCTCTCTGTCAATATGCAAATGCTCGTGCGATAACAAGGGTGCTCTTCCCTTTGTCTTTCTGGAGAGTGTTTGAAGAGGAACGGCCTCGGTGAGATCTGCTTTTCCTATTTTCCTGAAAATAGTTGGTCAAGATAAACTTATTCTTTCGCTTTCTTGCGATCCGGATGTCCTCTTACTTCTTCTTTTACTTCTCAGGTCTTTCTGAAGCTGCTAGATGTTATTTATTGCATACATTCAACTTCGAACAGCTTCGGACAAACATCCCGCGTTATACTCAAACTATCTTTTGTATTTCATTTGTATGATTATTGATAAGGTAATAATAATTCTTTAGATTAATATATGTATATATTAAAAATATAACAAATGTTTTAATTATTTGAAATATTGAACTATATATATATATATATATTAAAATTAAATTACCCTATCCATAATCATACATTTGAATTACAAAGAAAAGTTGACACTTAAAACTATTAGCATTAATATTTATCATAACTTGAAAAAGACAACCCTATTTGAAATTCCAACAATGAAAATAGCCAACCAGCTTTGAGACTGGTTTGTTGCATTAATCTTGATTTAGTGATACCAATCCTCTGAGAAGCCAATTGTCGGACAAAAAGAAAAAGGGAATGTATCCCAAAATCATTTCAAGATGAGAAAGAAAATATCATACTATTATACCTACTATTAAAAAGGATTCATATAAAACACACTATTATACAACATACTATTCAGAAGCTAAATATAGTTATTTATATATATAGTTAAATATTTCAAATAACCAAAACATGTGTTATATCTATATATATAAACTGCTTAAAACAATATTGGATTCTAAATATTCAAACAGTTTATTTTATAAAAATATTAGATTTTTAATTCATTACAAAATTAAAATTACTTTGAGATTTTTAATGTAGGCATCATACTATTTTTTTAAAATTAAAATATTTGGTTAGGTTAAGCTGAATCAAAGTTAGAAATCTAGTTTTGGGAACTAGTGATGTCAACCTAACTGGCAGTTTGTATTGAAGTGATGATTAAAGTTAAAGGATAAGTAAACAGATTGCTTCTATAATTCCTAGTGAATAAGAATGGATATTTTGTTGACTAATGTATTTATTGTATTTAGTGCAATATATTGATGGAATATCTTAGATTTAATATAGATAAGTTCCATATAACGATGATATTTTTTTAGGGTTAGCGTATGTATTTTTCATTCTAAATTATTTCATTTTAGGTTAAATTACCATTTCTGTTTTTTCAAAAATTTTAGTAACAGGGATGGTTTGGACAACAAAATCAATTTAACCTGGCTAATTCTCTTCCAAAGTAGTGGTTTGGAGTTTGGTTTGACTTTTTCAATAGTTATAAGATTTATGTAGTTCATAGATTTGTTTTACATGTGCTCTTTGCATGTGTATTGCACTTTTGTTTATAGGATCATAATTTAAATTTTGTTTAATTAATAAATTTTTAGTTTTTGAATTGCATTTTTATATGTCTTGTTTATATATATATAGTATATCGAAAGTTTGTTATTAAATTATATTTTATTGTTTTTTATTGCAAAAACCTTAATATTAGCCATAATCTAATTAATTTAAACCAAGTAATATAAGAAAATTAATAATTGAAAATATAAAAATAATCCCATTAAATAAAAGATGTACATATAATTACATCTAATAATGCTTGAAAAAGACAATCCAAATTTTTGAATTCCACAATTCAAGTGGCCAGCTAGAATTTGGAATAGCTCTTCATGTTACATCAGATTTTACAGCGCTAACCATTAGAAGAAAGATAAAAGCGAGAGAAAGCACTAATCTAAAATAAACATTGAAATCTCTAATTATTGTACATTAACCAAGAATTAAAGTTTTAAGAAAAAAAATTTAACAACTAAGTATGTAAAAAACTAAAAACAAACCTTTTTACCAAATATATTTAGATGATACCACTCTTTTACTGAAGATAGCAATGAGTACATCTCTGAAGAAAAAAATTAAAAAAAAATTCTGTAAAACAATTAATACCATAATTAAATAAGTGAAAAATGCATTACAAATTTTAAAAATAATTATCGTAGCGAAATTTTATTTCTAAAAGTTGAACTTTAAAATAATAAAGATAACCTTTAAAATTCATTTAAAACATAGATATATAATTAAGAAAATGTATAAAAAAATAAAATGAAAGATAGAACAGAGCTTAGAATTACATCAAGTAATATAAAAGAATAAATATGAAATATAAAATAACTATTCTCTGTAACTTAAATATTTCTTTTCTAAATAAGCATATAA
>BGPR01029770.1:921-19065 GCA_013235015.1 Araneus ventricosus | reverse complement strand
AGAATTGTTAAATTAAAATTTTCTTATAATATCCTAAAACTTTTAATCAAATACATATTTTATAAATAAAGTATGGCTGACTACCTTATACTTCAAAATTCCTGAAATTTCCTTTTCACCAGTTAAACTGTTGCTTTTAAATTCAAGAGAAAACTTTGTCTCTTTGGGCATGCGTGAAAAATTTCTTAAAAAATGGCAGGAAGCTATAGTCACCATATAGTTCTAATAAGAAATGAGAGAATTTACAGTTTTGTTCTTCAACACGATCTATTTTCATACAGTGAGAATATTTTTTGTCCTTTTAGTAATATGTTGCTAGTCTGTTTACTAAATCAAAAGTCCTATTGAAGAGATTTTTTCAAAATACAGTATTAACCGTTGTTATATCGTGGCACATTATACCTTCTAAGTGCAGATGTTTTCTTAAAAAGTTAAGAAAACTTAATATATAAGCACCTCTTAAAATTTGACTCTTTGTCAACTGAAAAAGGACCTAGAGGCTTTTGCCAAATTATCTTGTAATCATTGATTTACAAACGACTTTAAAAGAATTATGGTATTAGAAAATGACTCTAAAACCTTTCTATCTATTCTTTTATAATAAATGATTTCCATTGTCGACAGACGTTAAATTCTATGCGAATAGTAAAAGTCGAAATATAGAATATAGCATTGCAGAAGAAAACAGAAAAATCCATGGAAGAAAATATGTTAGCCCAAGAGGTTACGATTCCATCTAAAATACGCTGGATTTCTTTTTAAATGTATTATCTTGACTGTTGCAAGCGTCCTGGAAAATCATAAATAATATATAAGCTTTACTTGAAAACACAAAAGTCTACTGTTTTCTACCAAAATGAAACTGATATTAAATTATCTGAGGAAGATTAAATTATTTATATCATTGTCAAATTTTGAGTCTATAAATAAGTAAAATTCATGATTGAAACATAAAAAAACGTTTTCAAAAATAGAATAGAAACTAATGATTCTACGTATAGTATAAATGTTGTTTTTGCTCTCGTAATTTGTTTATTGTTGTTGTTAGCGGTTTGTATAATTTGGAATTTCGTAAAGTTATTTAAAACAGATAAAAAGGCAGGAAGTCCTGAAAACACAGTAATTACATAATGGAAAATGTATGTATATAAAACGCTAAAGTACGTGGCACAGAAAAAGGTTAATTTCCCTTTTGTCGATGGCAAAGATCGGTTTGTTTACGAAACAATACCAGTAGCCTCCTCCATGTTAGGCATAATTTCAAAGTCATAGCCTGTTACTATATTTGTTCTGGTATAAAGTAACATTTTCTTGAAAAAAATGAGTTTAAGATAAGGAATTCACAATATTTCTTGCAATATAACGAAACTTTGAACGAAATTATTGAAAAGAGATCAGTTAGAAATAAAGCAGATGGGCTTAGACGAGCCAGAGAGCGTTTAGATCAAAGTCAGAATAGTTGAAGTCAGCGAAGATTTATTTATTTTTTATTTACAACCTGCCCAGGCCCAGCCTACCCAAGAAGGTGCAAGGTCTTCCATAGGCCGCAGGGGAAACATAAAACAAAAGAAATGAACAACATTAAAAAAGAATTTACAAAGAACCCCAAGGGGTGAGCACAACAATTTAAAAATCATCGTTTACAACAATGAACTAAAAAAAAAGATTAAGAGCAAAAAACAAAAAACGAATAAGAGCAAAACCCCAAAAGGAATAAGAGCAAAAACACGAAAAGAAAAAGATCAAAAACACAAAACACAAAAACCCAAAGGGAAAAAACACAAAAACCCAAAGGGAAAAAACACAAAAACCCAAAGGGAAAAAACACAAAAACATTAAGAGCAAAAAACACAAAGCGCAAAAACGCAAAAAACTAAACATTAAAAACACATAACCCATACAAAAAATAAAAATAACCAAATTAAAATCAATAGCATTTAAAACCAAACAGTTACAAACAAAAATCGAGAGACAATAAGCATTACAAAAACTACACAAAAGTCAGCGAAGATAAAATCGTGTCAATTCACAAATTGAGGTGAACATCATGGAACTTACTATTGTGAACATCGTACATTGGCTACCTTTCTGTTATACGCACGCTACTTGGTGCCTTTTTTTTTGTCTTGGCGAATTTTCTTGGAGCACTGAATTGCCAATGGGACTCTAGAAGCGTCAGGAAAATCATGGCATGCGTATAACCCAGCACAGATGCTCTGCGCGGGATCATCTCGTACAAATAAATTCTTCAAACTGTATAATTAACTCTTTGATTACAGGCAGCATAAAAACCACATTCCATATAAATTCTGTAACTTTTGATTATTTGACGTCGAATTTTAGTTCGAAATAAAATTTGCAAACCAACTTAAACGGAATGAAATTCGGTATCTCTGATTTCAAATTTATACGCCAATCTAAAAATTATTCTTGCTGAGATGAATTCTACTTATGTACGATAAAATTGTATATTATTAATGGATTCGAATTTGAAAAATATTTCTGAAAAATTATGTCCTCTTGCTTTGTTGAATTTGTTTCCTAACTTTTTGTATTATTCCTGAATGAATTTTTCTGAAAATTATTAAATAAAAAAAAAGATTTTCTTCTACAAAACAAAAAGAACATGAGAAGTTATCTTTGATACTAAAAAATTAATTTTTTAATAAATATTCCTTCTGCGTTTTTCCTACTAAATTCAATGCTTTCTTTCCGCTACGTACGAAAGAGAATTATAATTTCATTAAAATACTTCCTCTTATAAGATTACTTTAAAGCTCGATAATTTAAACCAAACACATACTTTTGTAAGAGAAGAAAAAAGTATTAATTTTGATTTTTCGGAAGAAGAATTCTACTAATAAAGTTGAGTTAATGGTAATGTGCAAAAATTGAAAACAATTTTTTGTCTTATTTAAATTGCATCTGGATAACCGTTATTAATATATTTCATTGTAGTATTTTCTTGGCTATTTTATTATTCGAAATATTTTTCTCTTTTTTAAGGAAACGTAAATAGCAGTTGCTATTAATATTTTGATTAATTTTACAGTTAAAACTTTTATTTATTTCTCAGCACACATATCCTATCAATTTTTAAACAAAACTTTATGATGAGAAAGAAAAATGTCTTTAAAAAGGAATCATACATTCTCTTTGGATTTTTACTCTTTGCTAAAAATTCAGTCAATTCTTTCTCCAATTCGGGGGATTTTTTCTTCAGCTCCTCATAAATTTCTCTAACCTCCTCTTCAAACATAGTCGCAATGGTCACATCGTCTTTCATTCTTCAATATTTTTGAATAAATTAAAAGCTGCCTCGCTCTGTTTTTCATGAGCGGAACATATTTGTTTCTTAGAAGTGATCATTGTTACGCTTTTAGACGAGCTTGAGACTGATTGAGCTTCCTTTTTTGAACATGACTTGAGGCTGTTTTCCTCAGCTCATGCTAAACTGCTAGCAGCTTCATACTTCATTTTCTACTTCCTTATTTATTTTGTAATAATAATACACAAGAAAAATAAATAGTTTTCTGACCTTGAGAAATAATAATCATTCAGCAGTAATGAAAACTGTAAGTTTTGCATTAAAATTAATGTTGCACTTAGATGTACTAAAATGCATGATATTGTCATCATACAGAAAGAAGAAACACAAAAGTTCTGAAATCAAATTACGAATAAAACCAGTATTTCAGTTTGGATTTATAAATAGCGCTTCTAAGAAAACAGCTGCATTCTCATTTAAATGTCGTTTTCATTTTTGTCTCTTAGTTCTTAAAACCGGCTACATGAAATATTTTCTATTTTGTGACTTCTATGCTGTAACAATCAGTCTTTCAAACACAATTTTTTTCCTAAAGTTCATTTAAAATTTTTTTTTTATTAAATTTACATCGGAACAACTTAACCAATTGTTATTGAATAAACAAACAAAAATTGTCATTTGATTGTTTTTAGGTATTAACAATTATTATAAAATTGAATAGAAATAAAAACCTTTGGATATTTTTTAACGATAAACATCGTATCAAATTTAACATTTGGTTAGGAATGATAGAAAAATCGGAAATAAATATTAAGTTTAAAACAAATTTTCAACAGCTGTTTAATCAACGGAATATTGTCCCTTTTCCCGACCAATTTTAAAGTACAGAAGTACAGTTTTCGTTATTTTCAGACACAATAGAAGATTAGCAATAAAAACAAATTTATTTTAAAAAAGAACATTGATTTTTTTTAGTTTATGAAATGCTATTTCAATTCTGTTTGATCTAGAAACAAAAAGCTTAGTATACATAAGATGTGCGGCTATTCGAGCTTTGAAGATATTTAGGGGGGAAAATAGCATTTATTATTATGATTTGCCTTTTAATTATTTGTTAATTTTCTTTTATCAAATGGAAGGTTTATTTCAAAGGTGAAGATTAAGGTGATTTTTCCCCTAAATAATTCTTTCTCAGATGATTTTAGTATTTTAAAATGTTTTATTTCCTGAAATAAAACATTCCTATGTCTGAAATATAGGAAAGTGATATTTCTTAGCTTGGGTTTTTTTACTAAGCAATAAAAGACAATAATAGAGTTGGAAAATGAATTTCAAAGATAAGATTTTTTTTGTTACTCAAATTTCCTTTTAGTGGAAGTTTTCCGTATACCAAGGAATATTCCAAACATAATTTTGTGATATAATTTTAATGAATATATACAGGGTGTCCACACTTATCGTGGTCCAATAGCTAATTTCTGTACCGTTAGAGATAGACATATAGTTAAAATCGGAAACATTCTTTAAATAAAGGGAAGAATTATACTTGATGTTTCTTGAGTCTATAAATATATTTCTGAAATAGTTACGAATTCTAACTTTTTATACGGTCCCCCGGTCCTATCAGTCATATTTAGTAAAATATTTATGATACTCTATCATGTTAAACAAAAAAGTCCCACTCTTCTGGGACAAAAAAATAAGCGAGTTATGGAGCCTTGAATTTCATGATTTTTAACCAATCAGCGGCTTCGTCGAGCAAGTAGAGCATTGATTGGTGAATCGTCTTCAAGACGGCAAATGGTGTAAAGTGATCTAAATCAGCCATATTCAAAGATCCACAACTCGATCAGTTTTAGAAGCAGGAGAGTAGAACTTTTTTGTTTAAATTGTTAGTGTCAAAAATATTTTACTAAATATGATTAATAAGACAGAGGGACAGTATAAAAAGTTAGAATTTGTAACTTTTTCAGGGATATATTTATTCACTCAAAAAACCTATATTATAATTTTTCTCTTCATTCAAAGCATTTTTCCAATTGAAACTATAAGTCTATCTCTAACGGTTTAGGAATTAGCTATTGGACCATGATAAGTGTGGACACCCTGTATAGAAATCATTTGTTTTATACACACTTAATGAAAATGTGTCAAACATTGTCTAACTAGACAATTGTTTACACATAAATATACTTACCCAATATTTGTACCTATTTAAATTCTTTCCATTTTGAAGATTTTGTGCGCAAAAATTGTTAAAACCAAAAATTCTAAAATATTGTTTGGATTTGAAAGTAACATAATGTACTTTTAAAAATTTCTTCAAATAATTGAAGGTATTTTTCTAAAAACACTTTTTCTGATTTTGTTCTCTTAAGAATGTGACAACTTTTCCCCAAAAAAATTATAAAAGATTTTCGAAGATATCTATCATATAGAAGTCGGGAAGATGGTGGAAAAAATAATTTATAGTTTTAAAGTAAGTTTTAAAAAATGTTTAAATTATTACCAAATCCCGCTTGCAAATATTAGAAAAATACATAAATAAGAAATCATTGAAATTCGGAGTAGGAAATCCGTAAGATCTGTTGATTAAGCCAATATATTAATTAAAAAGATTGCTGCGATTAAGTTTCTATCCTAAATCTCACTAGATATTCACTAAAAGATTACCCCATTCATTTAAAAGCTAAAAATATTGAGCGTAACATGAAAGGAATTGATTCTATTACTTGTCCACATATACATGTCCTAAAAATAAAATTGAAAATATTGGGACACTGTTCTGAAAGCAATTTGAAAGGATTCACATTCTGAACTCGGAAATGGCTGTTTTTTTACTATAGTAAATATTTTAAACAGAATACACTTTTCTAAAGAATTCTTCAAATATATATATATATATCGATTTCAAAATCCGCACAAAAAATAAGACCTTTCTAAAGAATTCTTCAAATATATATATTTTTTTATTTCAAAACCCATACTTTTAAAAACGGTTTCAAAGACTACGGTTCGAAAATTTCGAAACCAAAACCAACAAAACAGACTAAGCAATAATAAAAAAGAAAGGATATAAAAGGTAAATAAATGCTCATTTTCGATAAATATTCTTAATGCTCTCTTTTTTTCCTCGACCCCCCTTGCCTACTTTCAAAACATGCATCTCTAACCTAAGTGCGAAGTTCTTAACTTTTATTTTCTTTACCTGCACGGTATTTTCTTGATTCGCTGAAAAGATACAACCCGATGAAAGAAAAAACAGACCAAAAGAGTTTAATGATAAGAAGTATACAAAAGTGCAGTATCAGTGCCGAGAGGCTGAAGAAACGAATGAAGTTTTCCATTCTCTGCTCTTTAATGACCTATAATTGCTTATATAGACTCTTTTTTCCATTTTTCCATTTCCAAACCTAAGACTTATGCTGAGCGATTGGATTTTCTTTGGATAGGGAATATATATCGAGTAAATGGGAATTTCTCTTAAGCAGTATTAAGGAAAGCTCTCCACTAAAGATACATCTACTTGGATTTATTTTTGGGAAAGGTTATTGGCTGTATATAGCTAAAGTATTGAATTATTTGATGGAAAATGATTGCGTGGATTTGCAACTGTGTTTAAAAGGAATGTCTTTTGGAAAGTAATTTTCTTTAAAAGCTTCAGTGTTTCTCGTTGCTTACTTCATTACATCCAGTTATTTATTTTTTATTTGATAGATTTTTATAATGTTAAAAATCAGGCGCGAAAATAGTTAATTATTACCGAGTTGAGTAATAATTCATAAGCTTACTGTTTTCATTTTTTCAAATTTAAAAACGCCCATAAAAATAAAACGCACTGGCAAATTGTTTTATATTATTTGAAAGAGAATTTAATTCTTTACTACACAGTGTATTTTGATTTTTTTAATTTTATGGATTTTTGTATATTTAAGGGCATTAAAATGGAATGTCCAGTGGAGTAAATTGAGCATTTTCGACTCCATCTGCTTTTTTTATTTAATAGAGGTCTTATGATCGCCAAACCTATTCGTGAGATTTGTACTGCATACGGAAAGAGAGCAATGCGTCAAAGGTTTCGGGCTTCAACAAATGAAGACCGGTTTAGCCAACTTCTTCTCATTAACTAGAGGAATTTTTGAAAAACAAATAAATTTGAAAACTGAAGATAAATTTGGAAATCTCTCAGAAATTATTACTCGATCCAATAATTAAGTCTAAAAATTTCAATCAGGTTTGATGAAAATGAGGTAAATATCTGATTTTGGTTAAATATTTGATGATAAATTCTAGAATTTTTGCCACAACGCATTCGCATCTTCTTATGTACTTCAAAGGGTTTGTAAGTCGTTTCCTTCATTTTAAAAACTGGCAAAAGGCCTTTTCATATGATTTTAAATATGTGTATCATAGGCTTTAGTTCTAAAAAGTTCATTCTTTTCTTTGCTTCGGCAATTACTTCTGGTAACAAATGAAAAACACATTTCCAGAATTTTCCGGAAGTCTCAACCCATGTTATACTAGTTAGATCAGGATGCAAAACCAACACTAGGTTAAAACAACGCACGCCACTAAAACATGTTTGTAAAGCTCATGTGCAGTCGATTCATCGAATGTCGAGGTAGGTATATTCTGCGTCCTTTTATTTTTAATAATATTTATATCTATGAACGACATGTAGTTCTATTCCATAACTTTAAATCCAATTTTTTGAGACGAAACTACAGCCACATGCGGCATTCAAAACAGTTAAACAAGATCTATAACATTCTTATTGTCTCGAGAAGTGTCCCAGATAAAAACTTTGCATTCGTCATTTATTATATAAATAAGCCTTGGAATATTTTCTGTAAGTGAAATTCAGGAAACTGGTCGTTCCAACCCAGGGTACGAATGATTGTTTTATATCTCTATTCTAGAAACAATAGCATTCGTGATACTGTAACGATCTCCAACTAACAAATTTCATATACGTAACATTTCCTTCATAGAGAATAGATGAACCTCTACTGATTATCAGCAATATTTTCTTTTTAATGATTAAACAGGACTCGATTATACATGGGATCTAAACTAATTTCTGACAAATAAAGTAAAAAAAATTATAAACCTGCTTAAAAGCCTGCTGAACTAAATGCAAATAACCTGCTTAAAGATTTTGAGAAGACCTTGGGTAAGATTTTTTTTATGGCAAAACTAAAGCCTGTATAAAATTCCATTGATTTTTAGTAACAAGCAAAATCTTCCTTCATTCTAAAATATGTAGATCGTAAAATAAAATCTGAATATAACTTTCTGACCAATAAGTATATTACATGCATTTCTTTGAACTCAAATTGAAAAAAAGTAAAAGACATTCCTAAGTTGTGAGGAACATATGACGAATTCATGTACTCGCCTGCAACCGATAGCTTCTCTATAAGACAGTAATTTTCCTAACAATTTTATAACATACAGTCTGACAAAGCTTTGCCCGAATAAGTAAGCAAGCCACTTGTGAAAAACTACAAAAACAGCTTCATACCACCTGAGACTCTCTTTGGTGAAAGAGAAAATCCCTAAAAGTGTCATAAACGCTCCGAGTTCTATGTTTTATCCTCAAACAAAGAGTGTAGGGAAGGAAAAAGATCTACCGACTAAAAACTATTTCGCATAGTTCTTTTTAACTCAACTGCTTTCCGCCTTGTCAGCTTATTCTTTGACTTAATTCCGGAAAGCGAATCTGTTTCAATGCTCGATTGCTGCGTTTCTGCGGCCTTTCATTAAACATCTAATTAGGTAGAGTTTAGTTTACCAGTGTATTGGAAAAGTTTTGATTCCTTAGACACTCTGGAATATTATTCTTCGATATCCTCTATAAAGTATTATAGACCTTAAAAAAAAGGATCTATAATTTTTCTTAAGAAAAAGATTTATAAAAGTTAAGTGAAGCTTTCTCTATGTAGTAAGATAGTCTGTTTTAAATTTGCATGGTTTTAATACTTGATATAATTTTATTATAGAGGAATCTAGGTAATTGCCACAGTTTCTGAAACTTATTGCTTTGCTTCCTAGTCTGTCATGCAAATTACGAAAATCAATCTATTTGGGAATATTTACTGTAAATATTTAAATTTACATTTATTTCATATAATACTGAAAATTGGAAAATTATTTACAACTTTTTAGTGTTGATCTTAATGAAATTGTTGCTGTAAATTTCTTTTTAAATATTGCAATTCTCTGAAGTAACGTCTGCATTTCAAAAGCAATTCATTCAAGTGAAAATATTAGTAAAATATTAGTGAAATTATTATTACAGAATACTAAGAATTAGTTTATTCTTAGTATTCTGTCGATAATTATCTTGCCTGCGTTAAATTAAAAGATTTTAGGGCATTCGAAATGCTTCTAAAAATTATTCTGCGCAACTAAATATTTAGTCAATAATATTTTTCTGATAATAGAGCATAATCAATATTCTTTAAATATTTTAACAAAAGACGCGTATATCACATCACACAGTGAAGAAGACTACATCCCTAATAAAAAAGAGAAAGTTAAACACTTTACTTTAAGATGTTTAAAGATAGACCTGGACATAACGGAACAGTTGGAGCTAATATATTTTCAAAATGGACAATAGGGTGGAACGAGAAATAACTCTTTTTTAACTCGTAATAGTGCACAAAAGTTGCTTTTTCATGTTAAAAACACAAAAATAAAATTTTATGGCAATTGGAACATGTCTTGAGGTGCGGCAAGTGCGATAATGTTTCAGAAATTTTAAAAAATGTTGCTCTATTTCAACCTCTTTCTCTAATTTCTCATTTGTTGTAAAAAAGCTCAAATCAAATATTTTGCACTTTTTATTCCTTCTTATTAATAGAAAAAATGTTTTTAGGGTGTTTAAAAACTATTGTGAGTATATAAAAATATTGATTATTAGCCAAGATTGTGCAAGAAATCGACTATGGAAAAAAAACATGCTGTTTTTTAATCCGGGAATTATTGCTCTTTTATACTTTTATCTGACAAAAAACGCTTACAAGTACTTTATGTATCCTTGTTATTTGCATCAGCAATTTCGGCGAGCCGGGGAGGACAGTCTCCCCCTACTGTTTGAAAGAAAAATGTAATTTTCTTTTATTTTTAGATGTCTAAAAGTAGGATTTATAAAAAAGGCAATAATGTCCGGAAAAGCTAGCTAATTTTGCAACTAAATTTTTAAATTTTATCGTCTACCTCCTATACGCCCGGGTACTTTTAGATGTCTATAAACTTTTTGCCCCTCACTTTTTCCATCCAATCGCCGCCACTGAGTATCAGTAGCTGTAAGTGTGTGGGGGTGGCAAACAATTATAGACAAATATAAGTATTTGGGAGTATAGAAGGTAGACAACAAGTTTAAAATTCAGCTACAGAATTAGCTAATTTTGCCGGACTGCTTTTGTTTATAATTCTTCGTTTAAAGGAGTTAAAATAACTTAAAATTTATTTTCTTTCTCCCGGGGGTGTGGGGAGAAAGAACCCCTGCTTGCCGTCATTGTTTACAATTATGTAAAAAAATGTAATTTGTGCTTTGCCAATGACAGAGAATGAATAAAGTTAACTTTATTGTTCGTTATTCTAGTATTTGTTTGTGTATTGCTTGAAAATTGATTTATATTGGCACGTGAAACTGTGTATTCAAATTAATATTTTTATCTTGAAATATTATATTTGAACTAGAGAAGGATTAGTACTGTGAGATCACATTTGCTAGAGATGCGAACTCTTGCCAGATCAAAAGATCCAATCTTTATTAATCTTTATGGCTTTTTTACCTTATGCTATCGACTTAATAAGTACAGTTATAATTGTTTTTATTTCTCTTAGAAATGAGTCAAAATATTCAGTCTTGTTGTTATTCATAATTGCAATATTAACCTCTGGGGCATGAAGCAGTTGATGGATAAGAACGCATGGAGTCAGTAGAATATCTAGTCACCCTAAATTTTTTGGGGAAGGAATACAACGCCACCGTAGGTGGCTTCAATTCCATCCATTCCTGGTGTGGTTTGTGGATTCAGGTCATAGATACTGCTTTCAGCAAGTCTTTTCAGTATTTTTGTTGTAAAAATGGTATATTACTAGACATCTGTTTCTCAGTGGCATATCAATGAAAGGCAGGGGTATAGTTGTCTACAATTTCAACCTTGACGCGTCTTGAAGACTAAATGCCAGTAAGGTGATTTTCATTTTTGAATTCCCAATGTGTTGGAGCAAAAAAAATGCGTTTTCATTGGGCGCCATTTACACTTTCTAAGGCACGAATGACAGCAAGGTTCGTAAAAGTAATATTAAAACTCGGTGGACACTTACCCTAAATATTTCACTGCTATTTTTTCTGTCTTTCTTTTTTTAATATAGCAGATACATAGAGAAAGTATTGCAATCATCTAAAAATTTAACCTGTAGATTTTGGGATTTTTAACTTTGTAGACGATCTTGTGTCCCAAAAACATTTTTTGAATTGGATTTGTCTGTTTCTGTGAGTAACAAGATAATTTTTAAAAATACATCGAAAAAAGTAATGATATTTGGTATTTACGCCAAAATTGTAAGTATGTATCAGATTTTGAATCAAATTTGCAAAGGCGAAGAGATTCTTTTATAAACAAATGCTCGATATTCTATCCTTAACGATAAAACTAAGCAAAAACTACCTATATTTATAAAGATATTTTAACATTTCCTTTTTCATTGGCATCTAAGGAAAATATATACATTCGTTAACTCTCTTTTTATGTAGATAGTACAAGAAAATATGGGCTGTAAGAAAATATAAATATTAAATACATTGAGCTGGCAAGAACTCGCTCCACAAACAAATATCACCTCACAGTATTAAAAATTCTCTCCCGATAACTTCATTGATTATCGGTTGATTGGCAAAACATAAAATACATTTTGCTACACAAAAGCAATTACAAAGATGCATAAAGTACTTGTACTCTTTTTACTCATAGCCGATTTCTTGCACGTTTTTGGCTAATAATTAATATTTTTATATACTCACAATAGATTTTAAACACCCTAAAACATTTGTTCTACTAATAAAAAGCACAAAATATTTAGTTTCAGTGTTTTTTAAATGCAAATGAGAATTAAGAGAAAAAGGTTGAAATAAAGCAAAATGTTTCTAATTTATGAAACTTTGTCGCACTTGCGGCACCTCAAGACATGTTCCAATTGCCATCAAATTTGTCTTTTTAACAACATAAGGGAACTTTTGCGCACTATTACAAGTTTAAAAAAAAGTTTTTTTTTGAACCACCCTAATGGACAAGATCATTCCACAGATCAGAAAGTGTTACAAAGATTAAGAAAAAAACTCAACAAGTTGCGTTGCCTATAATATAACGAAATTTATAAGGATTCAAATTAAAATTTAAACACTCTAAAATAGCATATTATTTACAGAAACTAAAGAATGGAAGCTAAAATGACTTTGAATAATTTCAGTGGTTGGAGATACCGAAAATGATTTTCCAGGTTGATGATATTTCGTATCGCTGATGAAGAAAATACTATTCCATGCGTATTACATTGCATGTTTTTGCAGAAAATTGCTTTAATAAAATATTTCTCTTAAATAAGAGAATAATACTGTGTTTTTCTTTTTTTATGGAAATATCTGCCATATTTCTACAAATTATTTTCTTTATATAACAAAGATATCATAACATGGCATTTTTTCAGATCCGAAAACAACATTATGCGGAGTGATTTGAAGTATCAGAAAAGAAATTCGTAAAAGATTTCATGTGGCAAAGAATCCACTTATCGAAATAATTTGCCGCAAAATTCAATTTCTAATCATGGCAAGGAATCACGGTGTAAACAAATGAAGGAAATAATGGATAAAAGAGTCTATTAAATGGCATGTGTGTTAAATTAAAATTATTATATTGAGGATAACCTTTTTCATATACATTTAGAATGGAATATTTATTTTTTATTCAAATCTGAATGCCGATACCGTTCTTGGGTTTTCTTCTTATGTCTAATCATCACACATGGAGGAATACAGAAAAGGATAATAAAACTATCACTGTAGTTATTAATGACAGATATGTATGTTAGGTCAAAGAAGTCCAAATCGCTGAATTGTAGTTTATCTTAATTAGCCCATATGCAGAAGAGAAAATTTTATTTATACAAAACTTTTAATTTTTACATTTGAAAATGTTCTCCTCTTTTTGTGAAGGTTTTAACTTCTTTTGTGTTGCGTGCGTGTATTCTTATTGTGTTTACATTAGTGATTTATATTTTTGAATCGATTATTTCTTTCGCATAAGTTTATGTGTTTTTTATACTTATCCTTTCAGTCTCAAATGCATTGGAATTTCATTTAAATCCTTTATTTACTAGCTTCTTCCAAATTTCGCTAATTCAACTGATTAGGAATCCAACTTATTCAAAGAGCACGCTTCTAAACTGCTAATCAGTAAATAAAGTTTTTTAAAAATGATTATAATAACGATATCAGTGAATTTATAAATGATTTGTCTGAATTTAAAGGTGCCGCTAAGCAATATGTACGTCCAAAAAATTTAAAAAGAATAAAAATCAAAAAATTATAAAAGTTTTATTAAAACTGAAGTTTCTTTTTTTTTAATTATAAACAGCATAATAGCAATGAGTGTTTTTTGAATAAAGTATTATAGAGAACCAGCATATATAATGAAATTCTTAAGCGAAAAGAATAAAATGTATAATAAAACATTTTTAATATTAAAATAAGAAAGTTTTTAATTCTCAGAATTATAGTTGTGTGTTTTTTATGGTATGTATTTAAAGCAAGATTAAAAGTGATATAAATAATAGAAAAACAAAACAAAAACAAAAAGTTAAAAAGTAAAGATTATATATAAGAAACAGAAGATTTAAACAATAACGATAACAATACACTTTTTGCGAGCTCAACGCAGCAGCATCAAATCATTGCATCAACAAAAATTAATATTCAAAACAAATAAAATAGAATTTAGAAAGTAAAAAAAATATTCAAAATGGAAGGAATGAATAAGAACTCGAATGACGAAATTTTTCGAAAACCACTCACCATAGAAGTTCTAAAATGGACAAAATTTTCTGTCAAGGGTAAGATTATAAATCAAAAGTATAACCTTTGTGGCCTGAATTTTGTCCAACCAATAAAGGAAACATTTCCCTTTGAAAAAATCAAGAGGCAAAAAATCCTTAATGGAAACCCAAAAGATACTAGAGTGTGTAAAATAATTAACCCTCTCTGCCGAAATTATAATGAAGAACAAGAGACGCCAAAACACATGAAGACAAAGGAAGTAAAAAGTTCTGTAAGCTAGCAGACCTAGCTCCATCTATGAAGAAAGATTCTAACTAATTAACCAGAAGAAAAAAGGCTAATATTTAAACAGTTATAACAAATAAAAATAAACCATTAATAAAAGATAAATTAGAAACATTTAGTGACAAATATGAATCACTTGTAACACTGGAAGCTACAACTATCATTATAGTAAATTTTTCTTTAAATTTCTAAAAATTATTCTTAAAAAAATCAAAGAGATCTTCATTATAGATAACAACACTAAAATTTTAAATTTTCCCGAAGAAAATAAATTTTATAACATTAATACATTTGATTTTGAAAATTTATTTACTAGCCTCCCACACAATAAACTTATTAAAGTATGCTCAAATATATATGATTTATACCTTAACAATTATTTAATTGATAAAAATAAATGGATAGAAATTTGCAGAGTTAATATATGTGAAAATTATCTCTTTAATGGAATTGACTACTATAAGCAGGTTTTTGGTATTCCTATGGGATATAGTTTTTCTAGTGCATTGGCCAATATATTTTTTCACTCATATGAAAGAGACTTAATTAAAAATGAACTTGTTTATGGTTTCCGTTTTATTGATGACCATTTAGTGTATAATTATGATAATTTTAAATCCACTTACAACTGCTATCCAGAAGAGCTTAAATTAAACAAAGCGAATAATGAAATAAAAAAATGTAATTTTTTAGATATGGAAAATGAAATATTAAATTCAGGAGTCTCTATTGGCATATTTGATAAAAGAAAAGAATTTAATTTTAAGGCTCAAACACTTTATAATTTTCATACAAATCTTCATTATAAAATTTTAAAGAATTCCATTTTTTCTCAAATTAATAGAATAAATAGAATATGTAATAACCATTCAAATTTTGTTAAAGCTTTAGATAATTTTAAAAATATTCTTATAGATAATGGATTCCCAGATTTTTTCATTAAGGTTAATAATTTTTTTCAAAGGAGTATAAAGAGTTTCTAATTCATCTTTTATTAATGGTTTATTTTTATTTGTTATAACTGTTTAAATATTAGCCTTTTTTCTTCTGGTTAATTAGTTAGAATCTTTCTTCATAGATGGAGCTAGGTCTGCTAGCTTACAGAACTTTATACTTCCTTTGTCTTCATGTGTTTTGGCGTCTCTTGTTCTTCATTATAATTTCGGCAGAGAGGGTAAATTATTTTATACACTCTAGTATCTTTTGGATTTTCATTAAGGATGTTTTTGCCTCTTGATTTTTTCAAAGGGAAATGTTTCCTTTATTGGTTGTACAAAATTCAGGCCACAAAGGGAATACTTTTGATTTATAATCTTACCCTTGACAGAAAATTTTGTCCATTTTAGAACTTCTATGGTGAGTGGTTTTCGAAAAATTTCGTCATTCGAGTTCTTATTCATTCCTTCCATTTTGAATATTTTTTTTACTTTCTAAATTCTATTTTATTTGTTTTGAATATTAATTTTTGTTGATGCAATGATTTGATGCTGCTGCGTTGAGCGCGCAAAAAAGGGTATTGTTATCGTTATTGCTTAAATCTTCTGTTTCTTATATATAATCTTTACTTTTTAACTTTTTGTTTTTGTTTTGTTTTTCTATTATTTGTATCTGTATTTTATTAGAATTAGCTGCAATATGCGCCATTCTATATAATACAAAGAGTTTTAATTTAATTAATATTTAACTAATTAATTTAATTAATTTATATTTAATATCTTTATTAAATTTTGTTAATTATAACTGTTAAAAGTGATATCGTACAAATATTTGTAAATCCTCAATCTTCTTATTTATTGTCACTCTTATTTTGACATTTTATATTTGAAAGAGTATTTACTTGGTATGCGTGTATATGCCCTAAGCACTTAAATATAGAAATTCAGAAAACTAATGCGAGAGATTCAAGATATAACAATATTTATTTCGAATGAAATTAGATTTAGTGACACTTATATATTGTGTTCGCATTCAACAGCGTCGGTATAGTGATATTAAGGTACCTGTAAAGTCAATACCAGAGTTTATGAAAGAAAAAACTCTCAAGATAAAGATGAAGAATGAATTGCACTTGAATTGAACAGTCAAGAACAAGTGCGGAAAGAAAATAAATTCAAAAGAAGAAGCACAGGAAGCATCAAGAAATATTCGAACTGATACTTTAGTGTCATTAGATGCTGAATTTCTATCCTGGTAAAAAAAAGACAACAATCAAAAGATAGCATTAAAGACAAGCAAATTAAGACCATGCAAATTAGGTAGAGGCAACAGCAGAGAAGAGTAAAACTTCATGAATAATTCAGCTGATACCTTCTCCAAGTAAAATGCCAATCAAAAGTTCTACGAAATCCCTTATGCAATTTTAGTTTTCCAGATTTCGCAATCCTTATGATTTGCCATTTTTTTTCTAACAGCATTAATTATGCCTCGCATTCTGGTTCTCCTCTGTGCGTAATATTGGATTCTCTTTATTGACGTAAGTTAATACTCTTCTCAGGAAATAAATTTTATCTTCCAAAATTCATTTTACTACCCCTTTGATATTTATAAAGTATTCAGTGCACCTATTTTGTGCTACCCTATTTTGCCGTTTCTTGAATGCAGGATTCAATTTGAAAAGAAACCCAATAATTCAGAAGTATTTCGCTGTTTTCAATGATTCGCCGAGCTGAGAGAAAACATCAATTTTATTAATTAAACAAATTTAATTTATGATCCTATAAGTAATAGTGCTTAATACATGCAAGTAGCAAGTAGAAAAACTTTAACTTATCTATGAAAAAACTTAATTTTTAATACAACTAAATCTAAAATATAATCTAAAAAATTGAAAATACTATAGATACTAAGAGCAAATGGTAAGTTTAAACATGTAAATGAACTCTATTGCAATCAAAACTATTGGAAAAAGGCAATCCAAATATTTGGAGTTTTCAATAATTAAATTAGTAGCTTGAATGTGGACAAGATTAGACAGGTTAAATCAATTTTGCTGTACAAATCACCCCTGTTACTAACAAAAAGGGTAATTTACCCTAAAATGAAAGAATTTAGAATGAAAAATCCATACACTAACACTAACAAAATATCATCGTTATATGGAAAGTGCCTATATTAAATCTATGAAATATATATTGTTACACTAAATCTTACCGTGGGTGTATGGTGTAAACAGTCCAACACTCAGGATAATGGAGAATGAAGGTTTATTTACAAATATACAGGAAGACACGTAGCACAGGTACAGGAAACAATAGTCCTTGCACAGATTACCAATGTAAATAGACAACAATTCACAGGTAATGACAGTTCAGCACTTTGATATCCAACAGCACAAACAGTCAGCAAATAACTAGTCTCGGCAATAACAGCTCAGCTCACCAGCTGATTAGCTCACACAGCAGATAGAACTCCGAAGACGTTTACGCTTCACAGTAACCAGTCGTTCAAAGACGCTGTTGTGGTCCAAACGCGGTCTTATATACTCTCCCCGTTAGGCCGTGACGTCACATAGAATTTTCAT
>BGPR01029769.1:0-19065 GCA_013235015.1 Araneus ventricosus | reverse complement strand
ATCTCTAGATCATATAATCAGAGAATAAGTTTACAAAATTCTTGGTTCTGACTTGGCAAAATTCTTGGCAAAACTGACTTTTTAAAAAAAATTCTCAAAATTCAGTAAATTACGTTTGTAGCTCAAAACAAACTTCATTAGAACGAAAATTGTTTGTTCTATCCGATAATGCATTGATTGTTTTTCAACGGCCATTAGAAAAGATACTACAGCAGTAAACGTGCCAAAAATGACCCAAAACAACACAAAACATTAAATAAAAATTTTTCCAGATTGAATTTTAAAATTCCGGCTTCGAGGTGCATTGAGTCACCTTTACGACTACCTGTGTACCAAATTTCATGGCTGTGAGTGCGATAGATTAGTCTGGACATCGCGCGCGCACACACAACATTGCCTTTTATAAGTATAGATTCCGTTAAAATAGCAATAAAAAAAGTTCTCTCTTGTTTAAAAGTTGTTGAATTTCTTTGAAGTGTTACTAATTACTAATACATGTTGAAACATGTTTTATGTTATACGTGGATGTATCTAATTCCTAGTACACGTAAAAACATGCAGTACGTGATACGTAGTGTATATAATCCTTAAAAGACGTAGAGACATGTATTACGTACATGTATACCTGGTGTATGTAATTCCTAATACACATACAATCGTGTATAACATCATACGGGTGTATGCAATTTCTAATTTGCATAGAAACATGGTTCTCTCATTCGTGGTTTATATAATCTCTGTTACGTGTAGAAATGCTTATAACGTCATACGTGATATATATAATTCTTAATACGTATAGAAACATGTATTAAGTCTTTCAATTGTGATGTGGTTGTTGATACGAATTCTATTAATCTTGAGTTGGATCTATAAACTGAAAAAAAGGAAGAAAGAAAAGTAGGAAAACATTATCGTTGGAAATTCAGTAAGTGTCTTTTTTTCATTTCCAGGGACAAGATTTTATTTTCGATAGCTTGGTAAGGAATCAAAAGCCTGAATGCCCATTTTACATAGAATTTGTCATTCTTTTGTAGTTTTAAGCATAAGTTTTTAAAACAATCAGTTATCTAATTCATCTTTGTTATGCTCAACTTCATCTACATTTTTACTAAGAATTAGACTTGCGTAGGAAAGCGCTTACAGACGAGTTCTTAGAATCAGAAACGAAGGAAAGAATGAAAACATGTTTTAGCGGAAGGTCTGTTATTAAGTTACGTTAAGAATAACTCTTATTTAGTAACAGTCAGCAACTGGAGGTAGAGATAAAAAGAACGAAAATGGAAGTTTCCGAAAGAGAATTCTGGATAGGATAAAAGAAGGATTCAAGGATGAAGAGTGTGTCTCCGGCGTATGCTCCAGAACTGAGTTCCTAGCTTGCGCCGGGTTCAAAAATTATTAGATCAAGAGTATCACAAAAAGAGATTTAGAACCTGCCGGACAACATAGGATGAAAGAATTAAGTGCAATTTTCCAACTTTGGTGATCGATTTAAATGACATATCTTTTACACTTGAAATTCTGAAATTTCCAAAGAAAAAAAATTCCATATTTTTTCTTTATCTCTTGAAGTTTCGATTTAATTACAATAATAAAAAATGATGCGGAATGTTGTAAAGTCAAAGCAATGGGAATGGAATAAAAATAATTGGCAATCAATGTATAGAGATCATTTTATTTTTCTTAAAATAAAAGCTAAATAAGCTTATTATCAATGAGCCGGATCCGTAATGTAGCACGAGTAGTACAAGTTAATGTAAGAGATGAGGTGAGATTTTATTTTCTGGACTGAAGTGCCATTTTGTAATTTGAAGCGAAATCATCGATGAATATGATTGAGAATATGCCTTTTGTAACATACGGGGAGAATTTAAATTTGTGTAACAGACTTTAAACATTGATTGTTTAGATTAGAGGCTCACATAGATTAGATTAGAAATTACGCTAGATCTATTTGGCCATGAAGAAGGAAATAAAAAAAATAATAAAAGTATGAAAACAACCCTTTTTTTCCTGTAAAAAGGATCCGTTTTTTTCTGGACTGTCTCAAGATAAATTACTGAAAGAGCTAAAAAACACCCTACTTTTTTTCAGGTGCCAATTTAAGTTTACTTAACCTAAATTCGAAACGATTAGTTGCCGAGACACTTTTATAGATATAATTGCTAGATCATGTTCCTGTAGGCAATTCTAGAAAAAAATGCATTCCTTACCGAGATTTTCGGTTGCACATTGATTTACACAGGTGTACGGTGGTCACGAATTCTACACCTGTTGAATTTGGACCTCTTTCTTTACAAATCTGTTAAGGGAAAATGTTATGAAAGCAACAAGCAATTAAATTTCTGGCACATTTGCAACCGCTGATAAAATCCGTGCTTTGATTTTTGAATCTTTTTAACTTCTGAGAATTGAATTCACATTGGAAGAAAAGAAAGAGAGGGTCTTTTGAACACCTGCTGTGACCAAAAAAAAAAACACATTTCCTTTCTGAGACAATTCTTTTGTACTACTTTTATCGGTTTATTTTCAAATTCGTATTCAACATCGTGAAAATGAAGTTTTGATTACAATGCAAATGCTTTAAACACTTCCATGTATACGCACCGACCTACAATTTTAGTTTATTTTATAATTGCAGCTTTTTTTTAAGGAAATAATTATTATTTTAGATTGTATTCGTATCTCGTTAGAATAGAGGAAAAACGCATGCAAAATGACGCTATAAGCGTCAAATGTCTCCTGTTGATTCAGTTTAAAAGTCCATTGTTCATTTTGCAGAAGGAAAAAGGACGTGAAGTCACAGTACACTGTAAGACAACTTATAGCTAAGTGTTAGATGACATGCGCAGTTTGACTTGTCATGTAACTGTAATGCCACGTAAAGTGACTTCTGACGCAAAAATTGTTTATTTTTTAGAATTATTGTTGACCTATGGCCTCACTCGAAGAGAAAGACCATCAACCATGTATCGACTATCCAGTTTATGAAAACCTTATAAGAAGCCAACTAAATGACAAAATTACTTTTTTTACTAGTGGATCTATATACCAATGTTGATTCTAAAATATAAGTAGGTTTTAAGACAGATTTTTAAAAATAAAACACTGAAAAACATGAAGAAAAAAGCATCAAGATGAACCAAGCGTTTTAATCCTTTTTACGAATTCTTTTTATTTCCTATACTTACAAAGTTATATCTATTTTAAATTTCATGCAAGCTTTTATGGACACCTTATATACAGAGCTGTTATAACTAAACTTTGCCTCTTAAGAGGATTCTAGAGCCGGATCTTTGGCTTCAAACGAAATAAAATTTCGTCAGAATGTAGTACAGTACATGCTTTCTGTAATAAAATAAAATAAAATCATTTCTCAATAATATTATTTTGAACGGAAAGACATTACGTCCAGAACTGAATTTCAGCAGCGTTTTTACTTAAACTTAAAAAAAAAAAGAAATAAAGACCCCTCAAATGAACTATTCAATTTTGCTTCAGTAATAATGATAATAAAAAAAACTGAAAAAGTCGCTGAAGATAATGACGCAATGCTACCTACTGACGAAATTTTAACCATTTTTTCTTCCGCCCTTTTTTTTCTTCTTGCGATTTTCTCAGAACGTATTACTTGTACTACGTACTGGTGAAATTTTTTGTCGTTTGGAGATAAATAACCGGCTCTAAGGCCTTCTGAATTGGCGAACTTTAACTGTAACATCCCTGTATATGCAAAATTTTTTCCTGAGGATCTTATTAAAGAAATAAAATTTTTCAAGAATAAATAGAATCATATGAATTAACATGCATTCAGATCAGTGTAAATAAGATGAAAGCAATATTATTTAACAGCTCTCAAACATTCTGTCAAACAAAGCCTAGAGAAGGTGATAGAGTGTAGTCGATCATGTAATTTCACGCTTTATTAACCAACAACAATAGGATGAAAAAATTATGTCTTTCCGTTCGGTCGCTACTCACAATGGCGGTTAAACTAGTGAAGGAAGCTAATCATTTGCAATTAATTAACCGAAAAATAATTTCACAGTCTCATTCCATAGCAAACGATTTTCTACTTTGCTTTTCATTCAGCAGCAGCTTAGCAAGGAACGATAAAGCTAAGAAAATAAAATTACCGTTGTTTTACTTTTGCTGTTCTTTTAATCAGTATTCTGATGAAATGGATATGTGAAAAAAACTATAATTGTTGGGTTATATGTTACTTCAAGAATCAATATTCCTACCACATTTGATTTTACGTGATCTTTCATGCATGGGATTGCGATGGATAAATATTTTTTTCTGTCTTTCGTATTTATATTTTGGCAGAACGACGTTTATCGAAAAACTGATTTCCGCATACAAAGACTTTAAAACGAATACAATTTTGTTGTTATGTTATTATTCAAAATTCTTAGAGATTATTATGATAAACCAAGCGATTTTCTAGTGTACTTTTCGTTCTAAGATTGCAAAAATTTATTTTAGTTTTAATGTTCTTAACCAGATTTCTGATAAATGGGAATACCATAATTATCGGATCAGAATCAATGTTCATTCCACGTTTGATTTTAAATAATGGATCCGATGATATACCGATATGTTAGAATTCTTTTTTTCTCTTTCTGTTTTGTTCCGACAGAATGATGTTTATCGTAAAATTGATTTTCGTATACAAAGAATTAAAACGATTCCATGAGAACAGCTATTTTCTTTGGAATTCGATGTTTATCTTTTAGTGTTTTTTAAATCATTGTTTATCTGAAAAGAATGGAATTTTTTATTCTTATATTAACTGACACGCATATTAAATCACTTAAGACACTTAGAACAGTAAATAGCATTGCTCATTTTGAGAATTTCGGCTTTGATAAATGCATAATAAATAAGTAATGGATGGAAATTTTGGTTGCATTGTTGAAAATAATCAAATATGATATTTCGTTTTGTAAACCATTTTGTGTCTGATAACTTAGAAATCGCGTTTCATATATTCCGTACAGTTTGGAGGATAATGCTATTTTAGCGTTGCTTGTAAATGGCAATTCACTTCATTGTAAAATTTTTTGATTTATTCACAAGCTTTGTGTATAAATAGCAATTCAAAATAGCCTGTGGATTTACACAGAAAAAGCAACAAATCGCCCAAGGAAGCGTGATCAGCTTATAGATTTTTTTCTTCAAAATATAATAAATTAGTAATAATACTAAATAAAATTCTAGGATATGTATACCATAGCAGTTTATACATACATATCCCAATTTTAAAAAAAATTTTGAAAAAAAAAGCCGTCTCTTTTTTTTTAAGTTCATGAATGGCTGCCACTTCTATTATATTATCTTAAAAACATAATTCGGAGGTAATATTGATTTGGAACCATTTTTCATTTTTTATTCAGTAAAATCAATCGACAACTTTTTTTATTTTGAACATATTCTTCGACTACTTTCGATTTTCCTTGTATTTTATGGATAATTTCATTTAAAATTATTAAATTCAATTATTTAGCTGTATTGTTTAAAATAATTTAGGATTTATTGGAGATGATTTTTGGTTGCGCATAATTAAACAACGAAAAGAAAAGAAATAATACCAGCAAAATGTGACAAGCTTTGTCGTCATTTATCTTGAACTCAATTTCTTTGAACACTGAAAATTGTCCAAAATTAAGCACCATAGATGATTTTAAACCAGAAGCTGCTCGAAGTAACTTTACCAATCTGGCAAGGAAACAATATGGCGCCCCCCTCATACACAACCGATGATATTTTTTTTTTCCTTCTAAAATGTCTTTATTCTAAATGTCAAACAAACTTTTACTTAGAAATACGCATGTTTTACCGTCAAATATGAGTTAATAATATCATGATGAGAATTTTTAAATTTCAACTATATTTAAGAATATATAGTGGCCTTATTGAAACTAAAATAATGTATTTAACAAATTTTAAAAGTATATAAATTTATTATTTTATTAAAACATTTTTTCAATGGAATATAAGTTTATTAAAACATTTTTCCCCTTCACATTCGCGCTTTGGCACAATGGGCAGTTGCCCGGTTTCTCGGGACCTTGGGTCGCCTCTGTTTTAAACAATAATCAATCATTATGTGGAACAATCCCTTTCTTGACGCAATTTCAGTCTATTTTATTCAGACGCCATTGACAGGCTTATGGCATAGGTTTGAGATCTAGTGGCCTAGCCTTTAGGTATCACACAACGAATTATTTCGGCCAACTTTAGCGTAGTTTTTAAGTATAACCACAGGTAACCTAACACACATCACGAGCGTAACCTATCATGAAACGTCCGAGAGAACGACCTTCACGATTCATGCTGACATCGCCAACGATTAGAAACAGAAAGTGGAACAATTAAGCACTTCACGAGTCTGTATATTTAATTAAGTTTCCTCCACTTCATCCTGTATGATATTACACACCTTCCTCTTTACGGCCGACCTTCTCGGCTAAAAGAGCAAAGTCTCTCACGAGAACTACCTAATAAAGCCTTGAATGTTAAATAAACAGATAACGAATCTTTCACGCGCGCGTTATGGCTGTTTTTTTTAAGAGAAAAAAAAAATCACCACCCTAGTTTCTCACAATGGATCTATCTGGTAGGCGAAGGTCGCGGAGGTTCATTTTCTTCCATAGCACCAGGAAATATAATTTGGTGGTGAACATTCGAGGCGTTCTCCTTAAGGCACAAAGTAGATCACAGAATCCATTCATGGAAAATGGATTTATTTCTTCCAATATTAATTTAAAGAAGTCACGCCTAGAATTTCCCCCGCATTGTTTCCTATTAGGACTTCTCGATAAAGCGCAGGTGGGACCTGTTCTGGTAGACAAAACATGTCATTTGATAAAAAGTCATTTTTTCCCCTTCTGAATTGATGTCACAGTTCTGTCGCTTTTTGATAAAATTCTGTTTGCCTTCTTGTTTCAATAAAGCAAAATAAAAACTGTTTCGGTTTTGTACAGTAAGTTCACATTTAACAAACTCGTGAGTGACCCATTTTAATAATATATGCTGATCACAAATTTATAAAGTAGAGCTTGGCTATTGTGAATGCTTTTAGTTCGAATTTTGTTTTCTCTCTGGTCCCTCAAATTTTCTGTTAAAATATCGTCTGCTTTGTTTTGATTAATTCGATGTTAGAATTAAAAAAAAAAAATTCTGAATTGTTTTACTTAATTAAATACAACCGAACCTTTTGTCTTTTATGTCTGCTTTATTTTAAGGGGAAATTATTCTTCAATCAAGAAAGCAAGAAAAACCCTCACTTAAATAAAAAAAACTTTGAACATTAGATGTGAATTGAACCGTTTATTTTATTATTTATTTTACAGTTGCTGCATATTATACAATTGCTGCATACAAAGAACTGTATATTTATTAAAATCATTTATTAATTAAAATATTAATTTTTTAATTCGGTTGTTATCACTTTATAGAAATTACTGCGTATTTGTTTATTATATAATATATATTAAACTGTCATATATTTAAAAGGAACTTTTAATGACATTTTTAGTTTAAAAAATTACCATTTTTTTTCCTGTGATCATTCTTAGACTGAGTTTTTTTTAATTCGAATTTTTGGATTAATAACTTTTGTATTGCGATCCCATCGGCTTTGGATTAGCCATGTTCCACTGTAGTAGCAAAGTGATATAGAAATAATTTTTTTCTTTTACTGCAGTAGAAAACACTACTAGTCAGCATGAGTTTTTTTTGTGTTAATCACTGCTTTTTTGTTGTACGGAAGTATCTCTCCTTTTGTTACATATACGGATAAGATAACAACCAGGAACGTTAGTGCCACTAATTAATTAATTAGAGCTTGTATAGAACATGCAACAAGTCGGAAGTCACCAAATCCATTCATCACCACATTATCGCTGTTTTTCTGTTATATGAAAGCGTCTGTCTGGTTTGGTGTGTTAAATAAGCAATTAACAAGCATGTATGCAAGTGCCAGTAATTACTGCTTCTTCGGAAATGCTATTGTACTAAAATTCATTAAATATGTTCATCGCAAACCATAAGTTCTCTTTCAGGTAGGAAGTCAAAGGGTGAATATCCTGATTTACCGTCTTCGTTTCTGTTAAGTTTTCACTGAAGGGATCAAATGAGTGTAAGTCAGTTTTGGAAATGGCAGTAATTATTCTGAAGTGGTTATATCCTAAGTGGTCACATTTGTAGAAGCACCCTGTTGCGCAGCACTATTCGTGTTGAACGTCCTCTGACTTTGATGACAGACTTATTCTTCTAGGCAAGGAGTTTACAAGATGCTGAAACAATTGGGGAGGAATATTAGCACATGTTAACAAAATGGCAGCTCTTAATTTATTCTTAGTGGATGAAGGTGCTTTAGGAACTGTTAACAGATCTTCTCATAGCATTCCACAAATGCTCCCTACACGGACTCTGTCATCAGCGTGATGGGGGAGAACTCTAGACTGTCAGACCAAGGAACATTTTTCCACATATTAAATGTCAAATGTGGGCGTTTTTCAGCCCCAAATTGCCGCCTTTTCCGGATTGAAGCGAAATCAAAGGAATTCTTGTTGGCCGTTAGCTATTAAAACAAATTCGTTGTAAAATTTGTCTTGTAGAGAACACGAATATGCTTTACGATGGCCATTAGTTGCATTGCGCTGAAATTTGTTCCTTTGTAGCATTTATGTTACTGCAAGCAATGCGTGTCAGCAACTGGCCCTTCTTTCGTTCACAAGCGGTTTCGGTCCACTATTCGCTTTTCGCCGAAGTTTTTTGGCTTAGCTAACATTCTTTGAAAACTCGAGCCAATGTTGTATAAGAAAAGCTAAAGAGATTAGCTGTTTCGGAGATAACTGGAACCTCAATTTCTGGCTCCCACCATCAAGCCTTGTTCAACTTCACTCATATGTCTTGTTTTCCCCACGAACAGCTGAATTGCAACGTTTGCTGGTGCTTCTGCCTAGCGGAAAACTTTTAATATGAATCCGAGTTAAAATGTCAGTGCACGCGCTGCTAGGACGAATTGACGTTTGAGTGAGTTGTGTTCCTTATATTTTGGTCTTTCAGCTTATGGGCGGCTAGGCTGAACATGATGAATATTTCCTTTTTCTAATTTAAAAGAGAAAAGTCTGGAATAACTGACAGGTACTCTCCATATGCAATAACGTAGAAGAAGAGATGGTATGTAATATTACAACACATTTTCCCGATATCTCCAGCAACATTAGTAGTTAGCGAATTGAAATATAGAGGGAGAAGCGGGGAGGGGCAGCCGAGCTTTTCTTAAATGGTTTTTAAGTCAGAGTATTTCTTCAAGTTTCCTCTCAGAAAACGTCGCAATTTCAGGGGGGTGTTCATAACGAAATATCATCTAGTTAGTAAGAAATTTTAACCAGTTCTGAATAATGAAGAAATGTAAGTTTATTGAGAGAAAAAAAATACCGTTGGAAAAAATTATGAGACCATTTCTCAGTAATGGTTTGTAATTATGGATTCTGCCAGGGCTAATCCCAGATAGATCACATTTATAATCTTTGTTCGATCGGCTCAATTAAGAGACCAATTCAAGGAAGGAACTGTAGGGATTTAAGCAATGAAATGTCCTCGCTTGTTTACTACTGCTTAAGGTCATTTTAGTATTAACAAACAAGGATTACTAGTTGGTATGCAGATCATTTGCTAAAGCTATTTAATATGCAAAACAAAATTCTGAATAGCGTATAATGATTTAGAAGAGAAAGCACGTTTGTAGTATTGCCACATATTTCGATTCTCCTTAGCATCATTTTTTTTGCGGCTAATGGACCATAGATTTAGTTACAAATCCAATTAGGAACTTTAATTCAGAAAAATTTGTTAGTTTTCACACGAAATTGTTATATGTAATAGAAGAGTGATGCTGAGAAAATACTCATAAGGTGAATGACAGAAAAATGTGAACACTTTAGGATTTGTACATTTTTTCGGATATCTTCCGAAAGCCTGGGTGGAATTTCTTTGAACTTCTGCCATTTAAATAAGAGGCTTCAACTCACATTTTACACTGAATATTCGGTCACGAGGGCATTCAGGGAACCGACCAGAAATTGATGAATTCGAAAAGGGATTTTGGCTTCACAGAAAGCTGAAATTGGTTTGTAACATTCATCAATGGTTTTGTTTGATGTGCGCAATATTTACATGCATTTTCCTAAAAATAGCACGGATACTCGGGTAAATATAAATGTTTTCTTTAAAAAATCCCAATTTTTTCGCATGTTTTTTGTTTATAACATGCAGACTTTTCAACCAAAATATACGAAACTTACAGAATACTCAACAATATATTTGAAAATAATTGTATCAATACTTTGAATATTAAAGGAAAGATAAGTATTTGCAGTAAATAATATTTTACTGTGCATGTGCAAAACGTTGCATAATTTTTCTTTCATAACTTCAACATCAGATATATAGGGCAATTTATATAAAAATTCCAGTTTAATACTGTTAAGATTCAGAGAGATATCGGCATTGCAGCGAGGTGAATTTCGGTTGCACTCTAAGAGAAGCTAAATGATGAGGGTTCTTGCACAAATTGATATATTTTTAACATAAATCTTCGATCGACGATAACTTCGATTCTTCGATCGATCGAATCGACGATAACTATTTTATGTTATAATAAAATTTATAACATAAAATAGTTATCGTCGAAATGTAATTTAAGTAATTTATTTATTTTATAAGTATACATGTTTATTCAGGATATTCAACTTTCATAAAATTCAATATTATTGTTCGAAGATTCAAGTTCATAAAATGTCAATTTGTGCATGAACCCTCATCATTTAGCTTCTCTTATTCTGTAAGTTTCGAATAATTTTGTTGAAAACTATATGTTATAAGCAAATACATACGGAAAATTTGTGATTTTTTTTAAGGAGATTTTTATATCTTCCCGAATATTCGTGCTATTTTTACGCATATGCATGCAACAGATGAAATAACTCTATTAATGAAATTTTCTAATCATTATCAGCTCTCTGTGAAATTGGGTGAGTCTAAATCTTTTATTTTTATCAATTTCTGGTCGGTGCCCTAAAAGCCCTCGCCGCCGAATCTTCACGGTAAAATATGAGCTCAAGTTTATTCTTTACATGGCCGAAGTTCAAAGAAAATCCATCAAGCCTTTCTGTAGATATTACAAAAAAATGTGGAAATCCTAAAGCGTTCACATTTTTCTGTCACCGACCTGTAAATATAGAGAGTGAATTTTAAAAAATCTGTTAGAAGCCATTCGCATGTCGAGAGGTGACATTCAAAACTATCGAAGGGAATTAGTCGTTGCAAATTATTTATCTTCGAACCAATTTCAAAATATTACTAGGAATACATTACTTTTTTTAGGCCAATTCCGATGTGTTTTGAATGAAAAAACTTTTCCTGAGAAAAACTATCCCTGACTTGAAGACAGAAACGCCTCATTGAAAAACCTTTCTCAGATAAATAACACTTTAAGTATCAGATCTCCATTTGTTTCATATTTTAGTTTCAATGATTTCTCCCAATTGTTCGGTTACTGCTAGTGTGGTGCGGAAGTTTGGAAAGAGGGGCAGCTCTGGTGTCGTCCTCGACATCCAACCTCGGTTCAGAAGTAAGAAGCGCGTCTCAAAATATCCCTCGTGTTACTTCAAAACGGGACGATAATATAACTAATCGAAACCTAACGGTTCAGTGTTGAAGTTTTGTGGGGGAGTACCGGATAAGATGTCGTCCTCGTCATGTGACCACGGTAGAAAACTAAAACGTTTGCTCTATAATAACCCTCGAGCGGCTTCAAAACGGGATGCTAATATAACTGAACCAAACTAAACTAAACGCATTATACAGGAATACTGCAATTATCCGAAGCCTAAATATACGAATCTCCAATTATCCGAATCGATTAAGGATGGGAAAAAACAACGAAATATGTCAAAATTGGAAAAAACCCAAGAGTGAGAGTACGGCCAGTGCACTTGACACGTCCTTTCCGATCCGAAGGAGGCTATTTTTAGCGGCAAGTGGTGAGCCACCGCATTGATATACTATTACAATAGCATAATTTAATACATATGTATGTATGAATCTTCGTAAATAATTTAATTCGTGGCTTATTTTTTATGTAAATCCTTCAGGATTTACAGTGTTCTGTACCTTATGTTTGTTAAACTTAATTTCTTGAATAAACCTTTTAAATTCTGACGGTACTTAAAAAGGGCCGCTTTAATCAAGCTTATATCTTAGTAATGTAGGAATTCTATATCTCCCGTCTAGCTTAAAAGCGTAAGTTTAATTCCTTCCTAATAATAATTTCTCACTTTCCGAACAAACTCATTTGAATAATTGTTGTGTCAGCGGAAAGATATCGGAAAATAACGATCACGCGGTCTCTTCGTGCTAATCACGTGATGCGTGGGCGTTTCTCCGTTAGAAAACCCAGTGTAATGTTTTAATCGGGGGAGATGACTTTTTGAAATCGAGCAGACATGCGGTAGATGCGAGCATAGGCAGTTAACGGGGTCTCGTCCCTGTTAGCACGGCGGCGATGGGCGATGGCTGTAACTTGTAACTAAGCTATATAACTAACTAACCTTTTAACGAGGTGTAAGATGATATGTAAAGTAAGTGTCAAACCCTAAATCCCTCTTGTCTAAAATGCAAATAATACCTGTGTAAATACTTTTCTCATTTCATATTATGCTGTTTTAATAAATAAATAATTTAGTTTTATCTCCTGTTTCTCCTCCTTTATCTTTGGTGTATTTCCCCCTAGAGTGTTCCTTAGATGAAGAATTTTTACCTGTAGGCGGGGTTTGGGATTTAACCTTCCACCCTTTTCCCACAGTAATATGGCCGTTCTTCCTGCCGGTATACACAAAAACACGAAGAATGTAGTTCCGGCACAAAAATACGAGCAGCAGATGGCAGCTGAGAACAGAAATTAAAATATTTGAATTATTAATGAAATTAATTAAGTCATTTTGATAATACGAAAGGTTTTTCCTCTTTCCTCAGGTCATTCGCATGCAAACTTATCTAAAAATGCAGAAAGAAAATTAGAAAGTTTGCTGGTAAATTAATTCGGGAAATTTAGGACTTCAGTTAGATCTTTTTTCATGTGTCTCCACGTTTGTCACGTCCACATGTCTATGCATCGTTTTTTTTTTTACTTAATTTTTGAGTTTTTTTCCAATCATCAGAATTTCCGCATATCCGAATCGGCCCGATCCCCACTTAATTCGGATAATTGGAGCTCTTTGTACACCGAGGTACTACGTTTCTACATTTAAGAATATTTTCGTTGACGTTCTATTCCCCAAACAATATCACGTTAGCACATGAGGAAGAAATGCGATTTACATTCCAAATCAAATCTAGGTTCTTATTCAAAAAGAAATTTATTGAGAGTAGAATTAATTACAAGAAGTTGTATTTTGAAGATTTTGTTAAAAGTTTTGATATTTCACCTTCAGTGTTGTTGTCAAGTGAATATCTTGAAAACAATTTTGTTTCGTTGAAATTATGTGCGATATGAAAATTTAAAAAGCGGTTAACTATTTAACAAGCGAACATTTTTCATTTTTTTTTTCATTTTTTAATTTAAGAGTTGAGAAAAAGTATAGATTTATGAGTTTATAGAAAGTACTGATGAAAAATTATTTTTCATGATAAACTTAATTCTATAACATCATTATTTTGTAGTAAATGGATTATAGCTCACGAATATTTAACTTCTTTTTGTAAATATTTTTTATATCATGTATTTATTAATATATTTAATTTTATTCTTCATTGCAATTTGATTGGCAACAGTTTAAAAAGATTGATGGCATTTTACTACTTTTTTTTTTACTTTGATTATGACGATTTGGCGAGCGAAGCAAGTTTTAAAAATAAAAACTATTTGAAATTTAGAATTTGCATCTTTTTTTAAAATATGCTAAATAAACATTTGTTGCTTCATCCACGATCAGAATAATAAGCAGGTAACAATTTATAGACGTTAAAATGAATTAAAAAATTGGTTTAAAAAGTATAAAATAAAACTTAAATTGTTCGAAATATTCTTTTAAATTTCCTAATTAATGAAGTGTTGGAATTATTTTATATAGTATAATTATAACTTTTATGTTAAAAAATAGCAAATCATTTGAACTGGAATTTGACACGGAAAGATAACAATTAATTTAATTTGGAATTTTTGCACAAGAGAATAATAACAAATCATTTGAATTTGAATTTCATAATGAAAAATAACAATTAATTTAATTCGGAATTTGGCGAACAAAAACAATAACAAATAACTTAAGTTGGCATCTGTCACAAAAAAACCCCAACAAATTATTTAAGTTAGAATGCGATGAAAAAAAGTAATCGGAATAAATAACGAACTGATAAAATGTAACTGAAAGTGTTAAGTTTTATTTTTAAGTTTTGTTTGTTATAATTTTTATTAAACCTGGTTTTTCTGTTTTTCATACTTTACTCGATATCAAATGATGCAATGAAACCTTCTTGAGTTAAAGAATTTCTTATCTGACATCCGATTTAAAATATATTTTTTCTTCACGCGCTCAAAAATTCTAATCCACTCCCCGTTTTTTCAAAAAATTGTCTTAAAACATAAGTATTGAGATAAAATTGTTTTGTCAAATATCTTTTCAGATAGACATTAGGAAATAATTAACAAATTTGTACTCGTTATTGTTTATTAAGTATAACTTTTTGTTTAGACTACGGAATTGCAAATGTTACTTAGGAAGAATTTGCGATAAAAAAAGTGAATCAGTGAAATTAATGAAGAAAATGCATTCAAGTGTAAAGGAAATTTTTTAGTTAAAAAAGTTATTGTTGAAAATTTCACGCCATTAGAACATACATCCTGAATTTTTTTCATAACTTTTAATCTCTTACCAGTTCTCGGTCGTTGAAACATAGATTAAATGAAGCAAAATAAATGCTAGAAAATCATTTCCATAAAATTTTTATTTGTGATATCTGATATGTCATGAAAATGCTTATTTTTCTTTATAAAAGGAAACCAATATTTTCTTGACACACTAGAGAAGTTCCGGCAAAAGTGTTATATTACTTAATTCTTTTTCTTGTGAAAATGAGTAGAAGAAAAATTGCATTTTCGTTTATCAGAAAGGAAGTAATTTTGTTCAGCTTACAAAATTAGGCTTAACGGAAAATAACTTTTTATCATAGCACGTTTAAATGAAAATAACCGTCTTTTTAATAATTAAATGCAATTAAGGAGAAAAAGATCCATGTGGCGCTTTGAAATCATTTGTATTTGTTATAGATTTTTCACGATTCAAAATTGCTAGGAGCGTTTAAAATAAACCTATTGTAACTACAAAACAGAACATTATTATAACAAATCAATCCTCATTATTGTATTCTTCAGATACTGTAACTGTTAAAATAACTGTAAAATGAGTATATGTTGAATCCAATATAAATTAAATGAATACATGCTGAAATTACATTTTATTTGTTTGAGAACCTTAGTTTAGAGTAGCTTAGTTATGTTTTCATATAGTTGTTATTTTTAAAGCTGTTGTTTATTCATTCAGTACATAATATTATCAGTATTCATAACAATGGAAGTACAGGCTGTGAAGTTAGTTAATTTAAAATGGTTTTTAATGATTTCCAATTTTAGTTGGATGCCAAAGATATCTGAGAAGCTCTTTAGCAAAAGCGAAGTATGTTTTTTTAAATATATATAATTTTTGTAATCTTAGTATCCAACTATAAAAAGATGCAGTCTTATTTTGTTTCAAAACTTACTTTTTCTATTTTTGTAACGCTACTTAAAATTCTTAACATTTAGAAAAAACTACTTCAGAACCCAACATTGTGAAAAGGTTACGTTCAATTTTGATAAGAAGCGTCTCATTTTCAAAATCTCCGGACAATGCAGTTTATTATTTAGAATCTTTGAACAACTATTGGTCTCATAAAATATCGATATACAGTTGTAAATTGATTTTAAATTAAAAATTCTGTTTTGTTTTCAAAACGGGACGTATAGCTTCTATCAGGGCGTTAATCTAACTAGAACAAACCTAACTAAAGCAAAACTTTTAGAATCAGAATCAAATGAATGGATATGTTATCAACGGCTAAGTTTTCCTTTCTTTTACAAATTACCCAGTAACATCACGAAATTTCTTTTGAAGAAATCTCACGTATACGGAAATACAAAACACAATAATTAAGGCATTTCAAGCTCTGTTATCTCGAATGCACTGACAATACACCACTGTAAATTGAGTTTTCACTTCAAAATTAGCCAAGAGGACGCTTAACTGCCAACCTTTATTCTTTGTCCTATTTTTGGAAGTGTATTGAAATCAACAGCAGTGTGACCGAAACCGTTTCAATTTTCTTAACTCTATTCTCTTGTCTATTTTGCTCACAATTGGTATTGCAATTGTGTTTAAAAGGAACACTAAACGCCTTTTTGTTAACTCATTATGTAATCCGAGAATGATTTCTAGAATTACCTAATGGTAATAACGAAACTGGATCACTCTCATTATGTTCTACCCCGGAGTCTAATTCTAGAACGCTCTTCAATCCATGTCCTTCCCACATTTCTTCTTTGGCTTACGCAACAGATCGTGTGAAAACAAATGGCGAATTACCTGGAAATTGATGATTGACGGTTTTGTTTATAATGGCCACTTAGTGAAAGCACTGAAAAATGTAATTACTAAAGGAAGTTTCTTCACCACATTATTCTATTGTTGATGAAATAAAGACGTTAAAGTATGGTTTTTTTTATAAGAACCAATAAATTACATTCATTAATCAGACAAATCTTTGAAAAAAATATTTAATAAGAGGCTGAAAGGTTATAGTTCTTATGAAGAAACATAACGACATTGACTTGTATTCGTTAATATGACACAAAGCAAAAGGATACTTAGGTATAAAAAGTAATGCCATTTAAAAATATAGAAAACAATTCTTGAACACTTTGGAAGCTACTAGAAGACTATTGATTTGCAGTTTTTTGTAATGGTCACTTAATGGACACACTGAAAAGTGTAATAAAAAAATAGAGTTTTTAAAGTGCTTAATTGATGAAATTAGGATATTTCCCAAGAGCCAATAAATTATATTCATTAATTTGAGTAAAAAAGAATTAATAGCAGATTAAAAAGAAATGGTTTTACGAAAATGAATAATACCATCGATTTGTATTCGTTTATCAAAAAAAAAATCAGGACCCATTAGAGTATGTGTAAGAAATACCGTATTCAAAAAGTAATAAAGAGTTCATGAGCATGTCACAGGCAGTTTGAAATAATTATATGATTATATGTTGTGACATTGAAACATATTTTGTTTTGTACTCACTTTAATTCCTACAAAGAAAAACCCTTGAACCATTTTGTCTGTTGTGTCTCATTTACTTATGAAATCATTTAATAATATTGATTTTTTTAGATATTTTAGAAAAATATATGTACCTAAATATTTCGAGTACATATTTTCTATTTTCTTAAATTATTAACTTCTTTACGTGGATAATTTTTGTTTTATTTTAAAAATATTTTCTCTCTCCTATTTTGAAATTAATTTGTTGTGATATATAGCAGTGGCGAATCCAAGGGTGTGTGAGCTATGGGGCTGCAGACCCCGCCCAGAGCTAAATTTGAATTCTTTATTTTATTTAAAATCACTACAACTGTTTGTTGTTACCCTCTCTTAAAAAACACTGTGACAATATTTTTTCCTGTCTCGACAGGCTCGAAAATTCTCCCACTTTTCCACTTTTGTAGTCATTCTACTTGTACTTGTACGCTGACGCGGTCGAAAACATTTTTTGGCTAGTTATTTCATTGTGTTTTTTATTAAATTATCGAAAGTATTGTAGTGTTCTCTTTGATTATTATTGTCTGGTGAGGAAAGTCTGTAAAGTTAAAGTGTTTTAGTTTACATAAGCCACGAGGCTTGGCATTCGTCACGCGGCGATATATAATTTTTATAACCTTAGCATTCCCCAGACCTAAATCCTGGATTCGCTACTGATATATAGGAAGAATTTGATTTTATTTTCAAGCAGAAGATTTTCATTTCGTTACATTTCTCAACAGTTGTAATTAAAACGTTTACCTAGTTTTGTGCAACAAGAAATGAAACAAAATATGTATTCTTCGTAATTCTTCAATTGGAAATTTTGGGCTATTTTTTAAATAAAGCATATGTTACTTTGTTCTTCATTCTCTATTTTTGGAGCAATTGAAGTCTTCGATTTCAATAAAAATCATAGGAACAGTTTGATGAAGGTGAAACATGGGAACAGCTTGATTTTACTTTGGAAAATATGAGATTGTCATTGCTCTCATTACATTGTATTTTCACAACATTTGTAATTGAAATGTTCAAGTGGTTTTGCGCAATAAGAAATATAACAAAGTATGCATTCTTCATTTGGAAAGTTTTGGCAATTTTTCATTTTACAAAATAGATGTTTCTATGTTCTTTATTTTCTACTTTTCCTGTTTAGAAATCAAATAAATCGTTTTGGAGTAAACTTAACTTTTTAATTTACTGCCATAAATTCTATTTCATAGCAAGTCATAATTTAAGAAAAAACTAAGTTAAAAAGTAACACAAATGACATGTCTTCACGGTCGTCTGTAGCTGTGTTAGAACCTAGATCAGACAGAGAAGGAAAATTTTATAGTGAATGTCACAAGATTATTTTAGACTAAAATGAAGGCATTATAACACTATAATTTTCTAAAAAATTAAAGATTGGTTTTACTTCTATCTTGAGAACGTGTCAAGGCAGGAGAGTACTAAAAATAAAACAGGTCCAATTGGGTTCGCGCAATCAATTTGAAGGCACTTCGAATTCAGGCAGGCTTCAAAAATTAGGCCGAAGCAAGACGAAGGCAGCCATCAAAGTATCCTTGTTCATTAAATTATTAATTATATCTAACCACCTTTGTCTGGTCGCCAAAGGTGGTTAGTCTTCAATAAAAAATAATGACAGTGGATTATTTT
>BGPR01029768.1:0-19066 GCA_013235015.1 Araneus ventricosus | reverse complement strand
AATGAAATATAATTTAGAGTTTTTAGTTATGAAAATGTAAAGGAAAATTGTAGCGCAATGATAACATGCTCTCGTTTCAAACCCCATCACTGGTATGATGTGATTTCTTGAAAATAATATTGAAATTATGTCTTTTCGCGATGAATTTATTTTTGAATTGTAGAACAAGATTATGAATTTCATTGTGAATGCTTCATGCCAAACAAATCTTTAACCCCTGAACTGTGCAATTTTCTGTACTATCTGATTATATGACCCCCTTCTACTTTCAGAGTGTGCTGTCGTATTGGTTCAACTAAAAGTGAGTAAATCACTTAATATTTTTATGAATTACCTGTTATTTTTGTATCGAATGATAATCTGTATCAGAGATTTAATTTTAGCTTTTAAATTTAGAAATGCCGTATTTCGATGCTCGAATTGAGGTCGGACATCACTACAAATAAATACAAATTAAATTCAAAATAAAATATCTCTTTACAAATTTCGGAGGAAGTATATTCAATATGTCCAAGAAAAAGCTGTTTAGATTTACCACGGTTCGCGCAGCATTTCCTCGCATGGAGATAGGAAAAATAAAAGCGTCAGATTCGAGGGTACTCGGTTTTACCCCACCCTCCCATACGTCCTTCGGTGCATCAACTATTTTTGGAAAATCTATTCGATGCTTCCTAAATTGTTTCGAAAGAAAATTGCTTGTCTTACAGGTCAGCTTCATACGTCAACTGGAGTTTACTCTAGAATGGAACATGGGATCGCAAAAATAATGGTCGTCCACTACAGGGGGCTCTCTGTAAGTAATAGTTTAAAAGAAAAGAATACACCAGATTAAGTGACAGTCACATAGGTTTTTATAAATCAACCATATGAAATTCAGCTTCGTCTTGATTGAAGGCACATGTTTTAATCCCTGGAACTGAATTGGCCGTTCAATTTGCCAAAATTGCCGCAGATTGTGGTGTAATTTTAAATTTACCTGCTTCTTATTCGTTCAATAAAAAACGTTGGAAAGAAGACGCACTTTTTAATTAGAGCATTTATTTCAGTGATTCAGTAATCGATGTGTGCGTGAGGAAATTCTTACCCAATATTGATATTAAATTTCTTATTACTGTTTAATCTTTATTTTGTATGAAATCACGGCCCATTCCCTGGTATCTTTTTATATATAATGTTTTAAAAAGCCTGCTTCTTCTTGTGGAAGATACGGCGATGCCGATCATTTTGTTTTTCTTTGTAATCACACTAAAGATTTTCATTTGGCCATTCCTACCGAAGAGCATAAGCCAATGTGGTTTAAATCTTTGTAAAAAATCTATACGTTTGAAAAGACTTTTTCATGTAATTGAAATTGCAAGGCAGATCTGCAATTCTTTAACTACAGATTTAAAAAATGTATTTGTTTTAAACCATAGCGGTTAAAACTTTTTATAAGGGGCACTTCCGTTCGAAAAAAATCTTTTTAAATATACATTGACTTTATTTTTTATTTAAACATTTGTATCTTAGTTTAGTTATACTTTATTTTTTATTAATTAATTTTTTTAATTTGAATTAATTTTTTAAAAATTTTTTGGTTGCGATTCCCCCACGAATTGGTCCATATTTAATGTCAATTTATTTCCCATTGTATGAATGCATGTCTACTTAATGTATTTCATATATCGTTATTATTAAGGATTGCATTTTATTCTGTTTTTGTTTTGAGTTTTTTAATGTTGATACAATTTAACGCATTTTTTCCTACTTCCTCCCACATAGCGTTAAAGCTCCATACCCTATGGGTGATTGGGTCGGCGAGGGTGATAAATAAATAAATTATTATAAACCCTATATATACAAACTTTTGAACGGAGGCCGATAGTTTGTTCTATGGAACAGGATAAGAGAAAATATGCAGAAAGTTTTCGGAAGTCGTAAAATCAGAACTTTTGAAATGTGGAGTAGCTTGCGTTAAATCATATATTAATGTCAAGTCTTGAATCAAATAGCAATTCGATGTTATGTTATTTTACACAATCATTATATATCCAATTAGCTTGAATGACGAATGAATATTTTATGCAAAATAAACTTTAATAAAACGTAACAAAAAAAACTGAAATAAAGTTAAAGTAAATAGTCAAACTCAGATGATGTCGACATTGCACTGATGAGCCAAAAAAGAGAGTTCCAAAAGATGACGCACAAAAGTTTTTATATTACTCCTGTTTTCATGCTAGCGCTTGATGAAAAGCAAGCACAGAAATGAAGCGGTGATGCCACAGCAATAGGTAGACTTTCTTAAAGGAATATAGCTAAAAAAAATCTGAAAATATAGTATGTATGATGCAAAACAGTAAAGAAAAAATTAATTGAAATAATCACAAGAATCAATATCTATTTGTAATATTATTCGACATAATATTAATAAAAGGGTATAGCTTAAACAGAAGCTTATAGGAAATACAATAAACAGGCAGTTATATAATCAGGAAAAATATAACATAATGAATGCCCAAAGATAACTGCAAATAAAAACAAAAGCATAGAGTTGGTTTTGAGTCAAGAACCGTAGATAAAAACTGATCCAAAAGCAAAAACGAAGTGAAAGTATAAATACAGGATACTGTCTTACCGTCACGAGGAACACCCTAGACACCATACATGCCCGTGACGGTCGTTATGGAAACGGGATATTCGACTGCATTTTGGGGGTGAAGAAGGGTCGTTTTGTCATTTTACGTTAACAGAACCGGCGAAAGTCTCATTTCTCTTTATACTTCGTTCGAAAACGAATTCCTCGTCTAACGGAAGCACGCTTAGGTTGCCAAATGTTGCGGTTTATTTTATAACTGTGGTCCTCCTTTCTTCGACTCCTCCAGTTGAGACAACCCTGCTCATGGTTTTTCTCCTGGCCTCAGGGTTTTCTCTTACTAACCAAGAACCCTTCTCCGCTTACCTTTTCAGATTCAATTATTAAATACACCGAATTGTCCTTGTGGGGAATTCGGTGATGCGGACCATTTTGTTTTTCAATGTAGTTTTACGAAGGTTACTGAAGTAACTTTTCTGCTTTATCACCTAATCTTCGTCGATGTTACTTTGACAAGTACAAACATGCTCTCGATTGTTTTCAACTGCCTTTATGAAGCCCATACTACCGTAGAATCTTAGACAGCGGTAATAATAATATGATGATGCGAAAGTAATTGAATGTAGAAGATGATGAAGGAATGTTTTCCAGAAGCCGTACTCTGCCTGAAAAACCTGAAGCATTTGCGCAATCTAATGCGGCAACATCTTTTATCGACTAGTAGAGATTGGTGAAAAATTACACAGCCTCGGGAAAGAACCGGACCCTTATAAACTGCTTGGAATGCAACAAAAGTAATCGTAAATTGAATTTTCGGGTACTGCTGGTTTATGAAACAGAGTGTAATTGCATTTCTTCTGGGTAGTTTCTCCTTATAGTGCCGTTTGAAAGGCAGTTTTTGTACTAAATTTATTTTCTTGGCCAAGAAAAAACCAAACAATTTGCATGAAGTTCCCACTTTAAAATCGGCTTATTTTTTAGGGTTTTTTGAAATGTCTACGGATTGTTTGTACACTCTGCATTTATATTTGGAAAAAATTAAATATTTAGGTAGCTATACAAACGGTAATAAATAAAATACATATCAAAATGATATATCATCTTTTGAATAGTTAGGAACTAAGATTTGAAAACTTGCAAGAGAAGTTTGTACATAGAATTTAAAAAAAATTATATTCGCCGACTGTTAACGTTTCTTGTTTCTTTAGTATAAAGCCCGGTCTTTTATTTCTGGGCTGGTAATTGAAAATAGTGTTATTACCGTTTGTTACGGATGTGATATGGAAACGCGAATGTAACAATATGGGGAATCTAGATTTTCTAACGATACCGCAGAATAATAAGAACAGCAATAGAAGTGAAAGAAATACAAAGTACTGAATACCCAGCTTCCTCACAGCCCTCGAAAGCAAACAAGTTTCAGGAGTTGAATCCGCGCAATACTACAACACAGTACGGAAAGTAGTTCGACAGGTTGGTTAATGTAGACCATATTCCTGTTCTCCATTAACAACCTGCCAAAAATGTATCATTGTTGTCATTAATATGTATCATTGACGACTAAAGGTAGGAATTATTCTTCACTTGTTGATGTAACTATGGAGGAGGATACATAGAGGATATGCACCCGTGTTATAAACGATAGCATTGCTCTCATTCGTAGAAATTGGAATTAACTGCTTCAAATCATCCCATTTCCAACGATATCCAACCTAAATGAAGCCATGTTGGGTCTTTGGAATGTATAAGCGGAAATTTTATTTCTGCATAGTTTACATTCCGGATACCGTATTTTTTTATTTATTATATTGTGGAATTAAGACAAATACGTTAAAAATAAGTCGATGCTCTCTGCAAAGTGTCAATTATTCAGGATTCCACGAGATGAGAATAGTAAGTTTAAAATGTTTTTCAAAACTTTCATCAAATGTGATCTAATTGATTTACCAATTTGTAATATTTTAAAATATTATTTTCGATTTTCTCTATGAAATAATGAAATTTCATTTTATTTTTGTACTATCGCTGTAGTATTTCAAAATGCTTATCATATGATATAATTTGAAAAAATATGCATTATTACATCTAATTTTTGTTCTCCCAAATTTTGATAGATTCTCATTTTACTTCAAACAGAGATGTTTTTCTTTTGATAATATAATATGTTTAAGTATTAGTGATTTGTTTAGGTTTTTGTGTCTATGTAAATGGGTTGGACATAACAGTGTCCAAACATTCAAATTTTATATCAAATAGGAACATTTCAAAACTGTCTTTAATAAATATTTTTTTCTTTTCTTATAAAGGAAACTTAATCAGTTGAAAAGGAGAAATGAACTCATAAATCACCAACTTATCAAATTTATGAACTATAATAAATTTTACCATAAACTCTAAAAAACATTTTATATTTCTTCTAAATTTCGAGCTCGAATGAACAGTGTCAATTCTTTTTTTTCTAAAGGATAGAATGGTATAATATAATAACAATGCAGGCGAAGAAAGCGGGAAATAATAAAATTATCCCCCGAAATTTAAAAAAAACAGCAATTAACGATGAATTAAGATAATTTTTCAAAAACAACATGTTTTCTAGTTTAAGCTTCGTAAAGTAAATCATTAAAACAGTTTTCATCGTTCCATTTTTCTAAAATGTTATCTTGTTAAAAATGAAAATTTTTATCGTAAAAAGAAACAATGACTTTTAAATATAATATTACTAATAAAAAGTATAGGTGGGTGACAGAATAATGTTAACACTTTTGTATTTACACATTTCTTCATATATCTCCCAAAAGGCTGAAAGGATTTTCCTAAAACTTCGACCATGTAAAGAAGAGGCTTCAAATCACAGTTTACAGGGAATATTCGATTTCGATGCCATTTAGGGGACTGACCAGATATTCATTAAAAAAATGATTTAGGACTCACCCCATTTCACTGAAACCTAATAATCAGTTGCAACTTTCACCAATGGTTTCGCTTGATAAGCGCAACATTTACATGCATTTTTGTAGAAAAAAAGCATGAATATTCATGAGGTTATAAAGGTTTTCTTTAAAAATCCCAAATTTTCCGCAAGTGTTTTGCTTATAACATGCAGAGTTTTCAGACAAATTGTAGAAAACTTACAGAAATCATGGCAATATGTTAGCGAAGAATTGTTATAAAATTTGAAGTAAATTCTTTGAATATTAGTGGAAATATGAGTGTTTGTAGTAAATAATTTTTTACTGCACATGTGCGAAACGTAACCTAAATTTTTTTCCATAACTTCAACCAGATATATAGGGCAGCTTATATAAAAATTCTAGTTGAATGACGTTAAGATTCAGGAATATATCTGAATTCCAGAGATATGAAATTTAGTTGCACTCTAAGGGAAGACAAATGATGAAGGTTTTTCTACAAATGATATTTTTTTCAATTTGTACCTTCGAATAATTATCGATGAACTGCAATCTAAGTAATGTATTTAATTTATAAGTATACATGGGTATTCAGGATATTCAACTTTCATAAAATTTAATATTACTGTTAGAATCAATTTAATCTCAATACAAGATATTTTTAAGTTACAAATATTAAGACAAATTGAAATTACGAAATAATTAAATGTGGATCACATTCAGGAGAGTTGGTGCTAGTATCTTGCAAATAAAAAAATTCAAAATCTTAATTTAGTGAGTAATTTTTTAAAAAGTATTTAAAAAATGACAACTTTTTTAACAATCAAAATACTGTAATATAAAGTTTGCCAGGACTGTTGTGTCAGACAGAAAAGCAAAAGAAACTGTACCACACTGAATCTGCAAACGAATTTGAAAACATGAAAAAAAATCCCAAGAATGATTTTCTGAAATTTAAGCGATACTTGATTTTAATTTAAATTGAATTTGAGTATTCGGTTCTTAAAATTAAATGAAAGCACTAAATTAAATTACTTTGATATTAATACATGAAAAAAGTTATTATGATGCGTCTGGGCCCAAACGTTCTGGGGCCCCTAAGCAGTTAGTTACCTACTTTGCACTTCGCAGTTCAACACATGTGAAATCAATTTTCAGACCATCGCGTTTAGGTTTTCATTCACTCATTAATTTTAATCATTAAATAAAGACGGAGAAACCTTTCAGTGAGGAGAGGATTATTCCATAAACAAGGCAGAAATGTCGTAAATTCGCCGTCGGCTTAGCGCTGTGATGTTTCTCGCATAGATTTTGAGGCCCCCTGGAACCTCCAGGCACGAGGCGGCCTCCTCTAACACCTGTGCGGAAATCCGCCACTTATTGCCATGGAAATCACTTTTTGCAGTAGATTTAGAGTGCCATAGTGGCGTGTTACCTATCTGGAAAAAACATGATGAACTACTCTCTGAATTAAAACACGAAGATGCTACATTATAGGTTATTTAAGAAAATATTGAAGCGGGTCTAATAACTTCTGACTACCCGGTGTTTTGGACGACTTCCTTTCGACATATTGGGTCCAACATTTCGTACCTAATTACACTTTCGGTGAAGAGGCCACATTTTCAAATCTCATTTTAATCTGTGCGTTTTTCAGTTATTACTTTCACATAAACACCAATACACGCACAGACAAATGGTGGAGCAGTGAGCGCACTTCGCCCAAAAAGTCAAGATATATACAATTCAATTTATAAAACAAGATGCTACATTTCATCTCTCTAACACTTCGAGTTTTTGAATTATCATCGCAAATATATAATATTATTAGAAAATATTGATAAATTTTAAAATTTAAATCATATGCAAGCAGTGAGTAGCGATAAGGGAGTAAGAATACAGTTATTTAAAATATGCTTGAAAGTTTCTCATTACGTTATTCACTGTTTAACGAACATACTTTCGCCCGATTAATCCGTTTAAAATAAAAATTTTACCATAATTTTCAGTAAAATACAGATCAAATCAAATACATAAAATTTTAAAAATAACAGATTTCGTTACTTATGGAAAATATTCTATATATTGAATTCTTGTTAATATATAAGATATACGCATCTGTATAAATGTGCATTAAATTTTAAAATACGAATGATTACTTAACATGAGAAAAGATTCACCTTCTCGGATATAATGGAGCCAGAGCCCCCACCTGTTACCCTAAATTCTTTTTCAAATTTTGTTACATGTACGATTGTATTTCTTCCAGTCTTTTGCAGAAACTCTCTGTAAGCTTTTGTGCAATAAATTATGTATATGTTGCAATTGGTGGATATTGATTTTGAAGGTTACATAATCACTAATATTTTTATGGACGTCGTTGTCTTTGAAAACTTCCGAACAAAACAGGTCACCCTCATTCGATCAATAAATTCCTACTAAAGTTCTCGGTTTATTAGTACGAAAGAAAAAGGAATCTATCGTCAGTGCACAGAAAAGACCGTAACTGTACTTGAAGGTCTAGGAAAAGCACTCTGTGAAAAAAATGAGCTAATAATCGCGATAAAAAATACTGGGCGGACCGTTATAAGTCTCTACAGATTTTTCTTACACATATTGAAAATATTTCCTGGAAATTTCTTAAGTCCGATTTTGATTTGAATTTATATTTTAATTCTTAATTCCGTAGTTATGATTTCCGAACTCCACTTGAGCACTGAGTTAAGGGAATGTTTAAACTTATAAACTAAAATTATGTTATTAATTCACGTCATCATTCGACTCAAAAATGACTGGTAACTCATCAATACCTCAAGTGCTCTACATATGACAACGCATTCCCCAAACAGTAGTGGGGTTGTCTAATTAGATAATACGAAAAACTACACTGTTAAAGGGTTAAAGATTTGTTTTGCCTCAAAACTTATACTCCCTTATCCATTTTCTCACTCGACATATTAAAAATATATCCATCATTAAAAAGTTATGATTTTATAATTATTTTTAAAAACCACACCACTTCAGTGATGGGAGATCGGACGAAGCTCACGGTCTGAATGGGCCACAAACTCTGAACCTAATGCTTGTAATGTAACGAATCAGAATATCAGTTTTTAATTTAAGTGAAGGATTTTTGAAAAAATGATTTCAGAAGCCTCAATGTGGGAACTGAAAAATATTGAGAAAATAATATCATCATTTGAAACTAAATAGCATTTATTTCTGACCAATTTATGGCAGTTCTTTCTAATAAAATACTGAATGGTCTAAAGGCGAGAAAATTGTCAAAATATTATTAAAATTATATTCATACGGTAAAATTTTCAAATTTCTAAATTAAATTCAAAACATGAATCTGAAAATTTTCTAAATTAAAATGCTAAAATTAAATTTATTTTAAGAATTAATCTTATACGTTTGTAACAGTTGAAGTGTGTATTTGCCTGCTGCAAGGTATAAGACGGTTGACGAAATACATTTCCTAGAAGGGAATGTATTTACAGAAATGAAAATGAATTTTTGAGAAAGATTTTATTCAGAAATTTTCACTATAAAATTCTTCACGGGAAAGAAATTACTAAACTTTCTGAAATCAATGTTTTCCGAGCATATATAAAGGGTATAGAGTTAAAGTGAAGCAAATCCATGAAATTCATTCATTTATGAGAAAACAGATCTGAAAGTTGATTAGTTGCAGTAACAGTGGATTTCTAATTGTTCTCGAGGCCTGGTGGATAAATTTGAAATATGGACCTGAATCATTATTTCACAGAGATGGAGATTCATGATATTTGCACTGCCATGGCAAGTTTTACAAGTGCAAGTGGAAAAATATCGACTTCGTTCACAATATTTGTGAACATATTTGCAATTAATAGAAAGTGTTTAGAATAATATCATTTTTCCTTTTTTAATTAACCCTGTATTTTACCTTTGTATGCACATTTTTATCAGTTAATTAATGAACTTTAATTGTAATAAGAATTTCAATTTCACCAACATTTTCATTGCTTGAATGAGTTAACATCACTCAACAATCTTATAAAGACAAGTTCTTCCAATTATGGAAATTGTACCATCAAAGAAAAAAGTCATAATTACACGGATATAAGGTCATCCTAGGCTTTTAAATTATTTATTAATACATCTATCAGTTATTACACACATTTTATTTCGAATAATTAGGTATATCGAAAGTAATTTACGCCTTTCATACTTGAAGCATATGAAAAGAAATCAGCGAATACTTGCACTTCATCTGTCAAAGCATATCCTGCTTTTTATTCTACTAATTTCAAACCCTAATCAAACATCACATTAAAATATTTAAAAAATGCTTTGCTACAAAAATACATTTCATTGGTGAAGTCTTAATTTTTAAATTTTGCTTTTTAATAGCTTTTTGCAAATTGATATATTTTGTTCTGTTAAATTACATTAATGATATACAGCCAAGCGTTAGATAAAGAAAATTTCTGTTTATGAAAAAAATTTCGTGTTCAAAGTCTCGCGGATGAAGAACTCTCTTTCAATTTAAGAATACGCAACCTTTAGAAAAATCAAAACTATTCATATGTTGTATGAAAATGTCTTTTGATATCTGTGGCAAAAAATTCCTAAAGGGAGGCCGAAACTGCTTAAAAATACTTGATCGGTTGTTTTTTCCTATGAAAGCAGTATGAATCAGGAGAATGTTAAGAGACAGAGAGAGAAAAAATGGCTCAGTGATCTGATGATAACGGTCAAGTGGAATAATTGCAACGCTATACAGACGATGCTGTCAGACTCATTAAGTAAATGAGTCGTCTAGATACAGAAAGAAGAACGCAATAAAAATTATGAAATTTTCTTCATTAAATATTTCATAATAATTTCTTTTCCTTCATTAAATAATTCTCAAATTAAATCAAATAAATATTTAAAAACGTCAAAATATTTATAAATTGATTGATGGAATGAAATTGCCAATAATCATTTGCAAATGTAACCGTTATATAATTCCACATCTTAGTTTTCCCTACCAATGAAGTACATTTTTCAGTTTTACTTAATAAATATTTAAATGCCGATTTTCCAGAGCCCATTTATGTCAGAAAGGCTTCTCCCTCATATAACTATTCATTCCAATCATTAGTATTGTGGTAGTTTCGGAACTCCTAGAAAACGTAATTGTATACTTGTGTTTTATAATATATATCATGGACACTTAACAAACTGAAATTTCTATTGGATAAAAGCTCATCTTCACATGTTGTTTATAATATAGTAATATTTCAGAATGTATGCCAATTCTTATGACAGCAAGTTTTGGCGTTTATATGATGTGCCGGAAGTGTGGTTGCAATAAAATAGATGATTTAAATTATATACATTTAATTTACATTATTTACACTAGTTATTTACATGACGTAAGCTTATGCGAACAACATCGCATCTCGCGGATACAATCTGTAAGGATAACATTGTTGCCACACACAAAAGATGCATTTTACATTTCAATAATAAATGAGTGGCTTGACGGTAGCGCCTCCACACAGTGTTAAAACACTTACGTCATGTTTTATTGCCGAGTGGGAAATTTTTAATAACCATGCTTTTTAAATATTTAGAACTTAAGCACCAGTCAAAATATAATTGCTTATGGTATATATATATATAAAGAAGCGATTAGTCATCGACAAGCTCTTTTAACTTTCTTCCGAAAATTGATTTACAGGCTGACTGAAAACTGCTGGCCTGTAGTGATGTTCAGATTCGTTCCTTTTGCGGACTCGATTCCACGGATCCGAGTCCGGCTGCGGATCCGGATCCGCGGATTCGTTCCGACTCCGAAAAAATGGATTTATAGCCCATAATTACTTTAATAATCTTTATTATTGAACTCATATTTTAATATAATTATGAATCATAATTAATAACATAATAATTTTAATTAGATAATTAATTGCATTGGTATTAATTTTAATTAATAATTATAATTAGATAATTAATTGCATTGGTATTAATTTTAATTAATAATTATAATTAGATAATTAATTATATTGATTAGAATTTTAATAATTAATTTTAATTATTATTAATTATTTTTTAAATTAACATTTCTGTTAATTATTTAAAATTTCGTTAGTGAATTTAATGGAACTTTGCAAAAATCTTCAGTATTTTGACGCTTTTGATTTCTATTATCTGGTTAGGACTTCCCATGAATCTCATTTAATTTGATGGAAGCAATATATTTACTGAAGCGTTCAGTAATGAAATTTAAGCTCAGATTTCTTTCTAATTAAATATCAAGTTTTCAATCTTGATGAGCTCCATACAGTAAAAAGTATTTTAATCATCATCAAGGAATATTAAACAACTCTTTGCATTTATCAAAGATCTACTTCTGTTAAAATCTGTTATTAAGTACATTGATAAAATGTAATTTTTTAGTGAATTTCAGGCAGTTGAATCAAATGCTTTTAAATTTTGAGCAAATTATGAATGTCATTTAAATATGCCTTTCTCAAAACGTGCATGCATGGCAAGGTCGGTAGAGGGCCGTGTTACGAATCCCACTGGCCCGGGTTCGAGCCTGAGTCTTTCTTTCGCGGTTGCTGCAAGGCTAATGTTTTCGAGAATTTGAATTTAGGATATTCTCTTTTTATAATATATATTCAGCTTCTTATTCTATTTTACTCTTTTATTTCCAAACCCAATTTATTATTAGATAAATTTTTAATAATTCCTAGTGTCCAAAATCAAAAGGTATAAAAATATTTTTCGATGGCCTTTAAATTACTCACACGGAAGAAATATTATTTCTTAATAATTTCTAAATTGCGTTTCTAATTGTTGACTTATCTTAAGCATGTATAACAAAAATTCTTGACTATTTGAAAAAAGTCCAGGCTCAAAATTTTCTTTTAAATGGTTTTTTTTTTTATCAAATCCATTAATTTCAATTTATCGAGATTTAACTAATGAAAAGATTTTTGATATTGTAATCTTGAGTTAAGAATAAAAAATTATAATTATTTTAATTATAATTATTATTATTTATTTTTACTAAGAAGTATGTCAAAGAAGGTAGTTTAGCAATTTTTATAATATGTTGCGAATGCAATTTTTTTCTGTTTAGGAGAGAAAGCTATTTTGATAGTAGATAAATTAATTCAGAAAATACAAAAACATTGCATTAGCATTGGAATCTTTACTTAATTTCAGCGCACAGTTGTTCAGAACACCAACAACTGAGTGAAAAATAGATTACAGAATTCCATTTAATGCAAACATTAAAAAATTATTGTAAAATGCAACAAAAAGATATGCCATTTCAAATTAAATAATAGCATGTAAAAATAGTAAAATTTTCGTATTAGATACAAAACAATATGATATGGAATACAAATATATAATTAAAACTGCATAACTGCATTGAGATGCAATTTTTTGAATTCGGGCAACCTTATTGAATTAGCTTCGCAGAGGGTTAAATATGCAATTACGATTTATAAAACGATATTTTGAAATTAGAAATTTATTTTTAAATACTAAGCAAATAAACTATTATATTATTGAAATAATAAATTTTTACAAAAGCTTTTAACCTATTCAACATAGGTTTGAAGAGCCACAAACATCGTATTCAACAATGTCCCATATGTACACACATGAGATTAATTTATTACAAAATTGTATAAAACGTAGTGTGAGAACTTTACAAGAAAAATATAAAAGACCCACTTTAATTTTAATATTTAAAAATAAACTTGTTATTTAAAGATTTTTTCTTAATACATATTTTGTAATTAAACGAATTTCGAATTTTATAATATGCTCTCTGTATGTGCGTTTCACTTAAACAGACTTCCTTTGAAAAAATAAAATTAAATAATTCTATTAAAAAATGGTGGACAGACATTTATTGAGTATTAAATGACTGATCGAAGAAAAGGTTATGACCTTCTTTCATCAATTCTTATTCTTATACTTTTTCCCAGCACTCGTTTGTACTCGAAATAGAGAAAATGTTTCTTTATTTCAGATTCAAACTTTTGCAGCTATCTTTGGTATTTTCTTGAAATCAATTTCTTGTAAATTTAAGAAATATTAAAAATACATTTCCGAATCTGTAAAACAATAAATAAGGAAATCATGGTTCCATTTATTGTTCATGTAACTTTTTTGTTCTCTCAAACTTTATTGTAAAAAAAGGCGGAAGAAACTTTATAATAAAACAGCGATTTAATTATTTGCATTGCAACTATAAATTGTTTTAAAGAATAATCTTCCCTTCTTGAAAAAAGAAAGAAGTTAAATAAATAAGCTTATAAATACGAATATTAAACTTTTTTTTGGTGTTTAGAATGAAATACACGACACAATATTCATGAAACGGATATTCTTAGAAAAATTAAAAAAAGATTGACAAATAATATATTTTCCTTCACTGTATTGTAAACTGCATTATTGATGACATGTAAAAAATATTGATCTGAATTTTATGTTAATATTTAAATTTCGTGTTATGCAATACATTTAAAAGGTATTAATAATCGGATGGATTTTTATACATTTCACAAAAAGTGTTTAAAAAATGACTGAAATGAAGTTAATCAGCAGCAATAAATTTAATATATCACTTTTATCATAGAAATAATTCATAATAATTGACAAAATAATTTTGTGAAAAAGTATCAGGTAAGCTAATATTAGTTGTTTCAATCGATAATTTCCTGTATCAGATTGCTCTATTGTTATATTTTCTGTCAACTAAATGAAGAGCAAACATCTTTTATTAGACAAAATATTCCAATGCGATACTGGCTTTTAAAAGCCATTTCTTAAAACCGCAAATGACCAGACCTCTCCTCCACTCCCTGTCGCTTCATTGTTCACAATTGATGTCGCCGCGCGGAAGCGGAGGGCCTCCATTTCCTGGAATTTCTGTAAAGGAATAGGGGATTTCATTCTGCTTCCGCGAATGAAAAACTACCCGGTCTTCTGAGACACAGAAATTATCACTTTTGCCGGGCTTAGAGAGTTAAAAAATAACATAAACTCACTAAAGTTTTGACTCCATGGTGCCCCCAAGTGCACATTCGCTATTCGCTTTTTTTATTAATAGATATGTATAGGAAAAAGCCTTTAACCACCAGGTTTCTATCTATTTGTTATAAATCCGGATAAGCGCTGTAAGAACCATTAAACAATGCAAGTTTTGGGACCCCCTTTTCCTCAACAACTTCTACCAAATAATTTTTTATTGATTTATACTTAATCTCCGTATAAGCAATTTTTATTTAGCAAATATTACTAAAAACAGAAATAAAGAAACATTTAATTGCAGGTCACATTCGAGCTCATTTCAGTTTCTCGAGTATAAAAAATTGAGAATATAAATTTAAAAGTAATTTCAAACAAATAATGAAAAAACTTTAGAACTTTTTCAGCAAAATCTAACAATCTAAATACTCTAATACAAAGTTTTACAGGACTGTTGGCTTATAAGTGAGTCAGCTGAATGAAAAAAAAGGTCTGGAATAATTTTATAAAAGTCATTTCTAAATTTCAAAGTCCATCTCTAATCTAAAAACATATGGATTTGCGTGTATAGATAAGTTAAATGGTTTTTATGAACAAATTTGGAATAAACTCCAAGATTTTATTAGACAGATTACAAGTAATTCAAACTTGAATTGAGAGCTGATGCTGTCATAAAACTGATAAGGTTAAATTACGGTTTTAGCTAGTTTATGTTGGCTTCTGAGAGAATGAACCGCATATAGTGAATATCAGAGATGGCTCCAGTACTATTTTTCTCTCTGTCTGTAATAAAGAATGGTCGAAATAATGAGAAAAGTATAGAAAGATATATATTACATGATACAACTTCCAGTTCATTATTCTGATGAAAAATTTTTATCCTGTTATAAACTGGATTTATTTTCAGCTATATTTCTGAGGTTATGTAAGTTTGTGAACTCCAACAAACCTTCATAACTAATCCAGATATACGGATCTCAAGGATGACTAATGATTGTAAATTTACAAATAAAATACTTTGGAAATGCTAACGTGTCAAAAACAACAATGCTTTTCTAAAGAGAATGTAAATTTCCTATGTTCGAATCAGACCGAACAACGCTATAAATGAAGCTTTTCAACTTTTCAGTATGCAACTGTAGTGAATCAGAACATATTAGGATGGTGAGCATAACTTGAAATTTTTGACTTTATAGTTGCAAAAATCCAGGTGTTATAACCATTTTAATAAACTTTTAATTGGGGGAATAATTAAAATATAAATAGAAAGAGAGTCGATCAGTTGAGAAAGGTGAAATTTCGGGGATAATCTGGCACTGTGGTGGCTAATATTAAAAAGTCACGAAATGAGTTGCGAAACTCTTTGTTCACGCAGATTGCAGGTGAGAGGATTTTAATTAAAATGACGTCAGATGGTCATGAAATTGAGTTAGAGCACCAGGACTACTTTTAAACTAGAAGTCTTAGCATGTTCTATGACATCAGCTTGTTTACCATAGCCCAAGTGTGAAAAAGAAAAAAAGGCTTAAAATAGCGGAAAAATATTTTAGAGTCCGTAAATAAGATAAAAATACAAAAAAAAAAAATGAAGGTTAAAAAATCTGAACGGAACCGTCGTGTTTATGGTAGTTAATAAAATTGTGCTGATTCTGATTTTTTATTTGCCAAACTACAGAAGTTATAGCCGTTTTAATTAGCTTTTAATTGGGAGGGATTCATTAAAACATGAATAGAGAGAGGGACAATCAGTTGAGAAAGGTAAAAGTTTGGGGATAATATGGTACTATTGTAATTAATGTTAATGAGCGAACATCACTCAACAATCTTATAAAGACAAGTTCTTCCAATTATGGAAATTGTATCATTAAAGAACAAAGTCAAAATTACAAGGATGTAAGACCATCTTATGCTTTTAAACTATTTATTAGTACATCTATCACTTATTAAACACATTTAATTTCGAATAATTAGGTATAGCGAAAGTAATTTACGCCTTTCATACTTGAAGCATATAAAAATAAATCAGCGAATACTTGCACTTTATCTGTCAAAACATATCCTGCTTTTTATTCTACTAATTTCAAACCCGAATGAAACATCACATTAAAATATTAAAAATATGCTTTGCTACAAAAATACACTTCACTGGTAAAATCTTAATTTTTAAATTTTGCTTTTTAATAGCTTTTTTTACTAATTGATATATTTTGTTCTGTTAAATTACATTAATGAAATACAGCCAAACGTACTGCGAAGAAATCAATCAAAGTAGGACGCTGACAGCTTTATTGCCTTGAATAGCGGGGAGTGTGATGGTGGGGTCAAGACCACACACTATGGAATGGTCCCTTTCAATGTACCATCCTCTTAAAGGGGCTGGGAGGAAAAAGTTCCCTCGGAATTAAAGAGTTAAGAATACGCAACCTTTAGAAAAAATCAAAACTATTCATATGTTTGTATGAAAATGTCTTTTGATATCTGTGGCAAAAAATTCCTAAAGGGAGGCCGAAACTGCTTAAAAATACTTGATCGGTTGTTTTTTCTATGAAGGCAGTATGAATCAGGAGAATGTTGAAGAGGGAGAGAGAGAGAAAATGGCTAAGTGATCTGATGATAACAGTCAAGTGGAATATTTGCAACCGTATACAGACGATGCTGTCAGAGTCATTAAGTAAATGAGTAAAGGAATTTCTTTTCCTTCATTAAATAATTCTCAAATTAAATCAAATAAGTATTTAAAAACGTCAAAATATTTATAAATTGATTGATGGAATGAAATTGCCAACAATCAATTGCAAATTTAAGTGTTATATAATTCCATCTTAGTTTCCCCTTCCAATGAAATACATTTTTCAGTTTTACTTAATAAATATTTAAAGGCGGATTTTCCCTAACCCATTTACTTCAGAACGACTTCTCTATCATATAACTATTCATTCCAATTATTAGTATTGTGGTAGTTTCGGAACTCCTAGAAAACGTAATTGTATACTTGTGTTTTATAATATATATCATGGACACTTAACAAACTGAAATTTCTATTGGATAAAAGCTCATCTTCACATGTTGTTTATAATATAGTAATATTTCAGAATGTATGCCAATTCTTATGACAGCAAGTTTTGGCGTTTATATGATGTGCCGGAAGTGTGGTTGCAATAAAATAGATGATTTAAATTATATGCATTTAATTTACATTATTTACACAGTTATTTACATGACGTAAGCTTATGCGAACAACATCGAATCTCGCGGATACAATCTGTAAGGATAACATTGTTTCCACACACAAAAGATGCATTTTACATTTCAATAATAAATGAGTGGCTTGACGGTAGCGCCTCCACACAGTGTTAAAACACGTCATGTTTTATTGCCGAGTCGGAAATTTTTAATAACCATGCCTTTTAAAGATTTAGAACTTAAGCACCAGTAAAAATATAATTTCTTATGGTATATATATATAAAGAAGCGGTTTGTGATCGACAAGCTCTCTTAACTTTCTTGAGAAAATTGTTTTAAAGGCTGGCTGAAAGCAGCTGGCCTGGTTATAAACGTTACGGATGGGAATGTGGACTTCAATTCATATGTTGTCTCAGCGCCATCCCACGGTAGGCTTGGAAAAAATAAGGATCCCAGTCTTATCCAAACGAGGTTTATTCAAATACTGTTTAAGAAGCCAGTATAGTAAAAGCGCGCCTAGTGAAACTATCCTGAAATATTCGTAATGTATTTTAATATGCCTTTATACTCTGAAATAAAAATCTGTTTTCAAAACGAATTATGCTTAATTTCTTTGATAGGTTTTTTTCCCTTCTGTCTCAGATTTTGCGAATCGAGATTTAGGCTTCGTATGTTCTTAACGAAAAAAGAATTTTGTTCTGTCGTCTCGGTGATAATTATAATTTATTTTTATTCAGAATATTAGTTAGGGATTTATCGATCCAGATCATGAAAAAATTCTGTTTTCATGATTTTCATATCATTGCAATTTTCTGATTATCGCTGTATTATTTGAAAATGCTTATTGATCTAATATTTCTTCTCTGTGATGCATCGTTGTTTTCAACTCAACAATATCTTACTAAAAGTGGAATATGCAAGAAACTGAAAAAAAGTCCAAACAAATTAAAACGAAAAGATCTCGGAATGGAGATATATCAAAATAAGATCATAATGAATGAGACAAAATATAATATTAATAACGGGAAAATAAATTTCTACAAATTTACATAATCTTCAAACGTAGCAAACATTCCAAAGCAAATTTTCTTTAACCACAAAACATTATACGCCCCGAAATTGTGTCACTTCATCGCAGGCATTTATATCGCTTCTTACACAGTTGCAATTAGGATGCAATTTTTTTAAATTTTGAATAGCAAAATGAGCAATCCTGTGTTTGATGATTTATATAAATGAATGTTTAATATATTGAGGGGCGGTGGAATAATTGTCTATCCACTTTTCTTAATTTCTTTTTCCTTAAACTTGCTCTTGGTATTCTGATGTTTCATATATCAGCAGTATTAAAACTAAAATTTTAAAAAGC
>BGPR01029767.1:0-19066 GCA_013235015.1 Araneus ventricosus | reverse complement strand
CGATTTTACTGGGACCGACTTCGCGTCGACGTTGAGAAATGGTGCAGGGAATGCCAAGCTTTCGGAGCCCGAAAACAGAACAAGGAAAGTCAGTAACTGGACGGACTCCAGCAGAGATGTTTTCCGATCGAACGCTAAGATTCCCCTGTGACATTCTCTTTGGAAGACCAATGGATACGCCTTCCTCGCCGACTAATTCAGAGGTACCTTTGGAAAGCGTACAGGCATCTGCCGGAGAGCAAGTTAAACTGTCCAGGGAACGAATGAAGACTCGTTACGACTCCAGAGCAACAGACAACCATTTTAAGGAGGGAGATCTAGTCTGGATGTATAACCTGAAGCGACGGAGAGGCCTGAGTCCCAAGTTACAACAGAACTGGGAAGGACCGTATACTGTTGTCAAGAAACTGAACGATGTTGTCTACAGAGTACAGAGGTCGCCGAACGCCAAGTCATCCATATAAATCGGCTAGCTCCATACAGGGCCACTGATTATAGTTCTATGTAATGAGACTGCCGGGACGTGCAAATTATATGTAATTTTAATAAATGCAACTTAAAATTGGGTAAATGTTAGGAGATTTTTTGATAATAAATGCACCGAAATAGAATTCTGCAATATTCATCTACGAAGAATGCAGATTCTATCGAAATAGAATCTGCATTTTTAAATGCTTGTTTAAAGGCACAGTAAAAAATTATTATCCTGAATGAGTAAGTAGATATTCGGCCTGCTAAATATCTGCTTACTATTCGACAAAAGAGTCGAATATCGAATATTCGTCACATCCCTAATCAAGACTAAGTTTGTAGTCAAAATGGTGCATTTTGAGTATTTAATGTCAAAACTACAGAAAGTCACATTGATATTAATATATGATATAGTCAGCCTTCCCGAATGTAACGATGGCACTAAAAATTTACACGTATTATGATCATTAATGTTTGTGGTAAACAGTTTTCCCAAATTCAAAGTTACTGGAAAACTAATATTGATCTTCAACCAATCAAGAACACTTGAACTCATAATGATCAGTAAATATGACAGATTATAAAAAAGTTAATTTCTAAGATATTTTGAAAGAATTTACATTAAAAAAACCCGGAATGTTAATGTTTGAAACTTTAACAATGACTCACTTTATCGCAATTAATTACCTCTTGCAAGTTTTATATTGTGTTGTTTCATAATTCTAAATCACCGTTGCTGTATAATTTTAAAAAATAACATACTATAATTGAAGAGTATTTAGATTGTGTTTAAAATGTTTTGCATTTTTTTTTTTACTATTCTGTTTAAATTTGATTTTTTCTATGCAAGATACTGAAAGCATGCCTATTGAAGTTGACCTGCACTTAAATGTTTAATCACTTCAACTAGTCAAAATATCCTTATGCAGAGACTAAATGAAATTCACTTTCGGTAGTAATCTGTAGAGCCAGAGGAAAGTGTAGATGCCTCAGGCACTATGGACATAAAACATTAGTGGGTTTGTGCAACACCTCTTAACCCTTCAGCACACGCACCCAATTTTGGAACAAAAGTACATGCGCGGGGTCATTTTGACCTCAAATTGTTAGGCACTTACTTTCTTTTTTTTGGCTATTTGTGCATAAATAATATATGGTCAAAATATAAGAAATTTTTTTGTAAAAAATAACTTGTATTTAAAACACAAATGCGATTTTCAGTAAGAAAAAGGAAAGTTGAACTTGGATAATTTCCTTTTCCGCTGTGCATGTTCATACGCTTCTATAGCCATAACACTAAATTAACCTGAAACGTTAGCACATGTATGGGTCAATTTGACCCCAACGCCGCCAGTAAAAAAGCGAGGAACCCCGTTTCACCGGTTTTGGCCTTCTTATACTCCTTTTCTAGCTTCCCTATGAAGGTACAGGAAGTAACAGGGGCAAGGGTCATTCCATGTCAAATCAACACACTCATAAACCACACCATCTCAGATTTTCATGAAATTTGGTGCAAGTGTACTATTGATATAGACTTGGAAAAATACCAAATTTCATCAAGATATGTGAACTTCTTTTTGAATTACAGCAATGTAAATTTTCAAAAATTTGTCCAAAAACCGCAAACAGAAAATTTTTGAATTGCTCTAGGAGCTCTCCTAATTGAGCTGGAGAGCTGGGACAGGTGTCAATTTACAGCAATTTTCATGCTCTTTCCAATGGTATACAACATACATATAAAATTAGCATAGCATATAAAATTTGTTGCCAAAATTTAAATCAAAATTTTTCAAAAGTGCATATTTTAAAATTTACAAATTAATTCCATGAATAGTTTATATTGTTGCAAATCACCTGGCAAAATATAAATTTGGGATGATAATGGGTTAATAGTTAAAAAAATTTAAAACTGAAGCTTGTTTTTCATTAATTCCCTGTATTGAGCTTAGTAATACAAGAAAGCTAATATTTACACTTCCATGAAAATAAATATGAATGCTTACCTGAAGAAAGAATACAGTAACAAGTCTAAAATAATTAAATCATATATGTTTTTGTACTTTGGCAGAATACTTATTAGCTTTTATGTGTGTGAAGAAAAGTTATTTTTACTTAATCAAATTTTTCATTTTTCTGCAAAACATAGCCGAGCCACCAGTTTCCTTCATAGAAAGTGGTGATGTAGCCTGATATGTCTTCTAATTTAAGTTTATTTGGATATTGTTCCGGTCTGAAAAACACTTACATTCATTCACATTCCAGATTTCAACCTTGGACTAAAGCGCATGCGCAACTCTCTTGAACTTTAGACTTTTTTAGTTGTAACGCGTAGCCGTTTTAGATCTTCTCTGTGATTTTGTTGCAATTAAGGCCTGATACGATGTAGTACTGCTGACTTGTGTCGCTTCCGTCTGTCTTTGTGATGTCCGCCAGCATTTATCCTGCTTTGCATTCAGTGTTCGCTTATTGTCTAATAAACGTCTTAAGAAGTAAGCAAAGTTTTCACTGAACCACCAATAAGACACGAACAGATATTTTGACACTTTTTTTCCCCAACCCTACAAATCACATGAAAAGTATTTCACCAATAATTGTTGGTGTACTTTCGAGAATGAATGCATGATATTGCTTTGTTTCTTAGATAGCCAATGCTTGATCAAAGGGACTGTTCAAGAACAATTCTGATTCAGCATATTTCTCTTGCGTTTAGTAGGCAAAATCTACCTTGGTAATATTTTCTACAGCCTACTCAAAAAAGTTGTTGTGGGGTTCGAGTTTGATTTTTATATGGTCTTTGTAAACTAACACAAGGTGCCAGTCTCTTTATTGAATCCCCTATTCCTTCGCAAGACCCTTTTCCATGTTCTGTGACCAAAAAATAACACTCTCCTTTAACTTTAAAATCTTCCTCATGAAAGCAGAATTTAAAAAAGCTTTTCTTATTTTTGTATTGGGTGGCAGACTCATCTGAAAAATAAAAAAATCTTGTTTGGAAGTTTTTGAAATTTGGATGTCGTAAAGGATAGGGGTTTTTTAAAGGTGTAAACACAGCAACTGTGTTGTGCTTTAGGCAGTCAGAAACAACTACGTAACTAAAATGTTCAACTTCATTTTCCTGTTTGAAATATATTACAAAAGGATGGATTTTGACCTGTTGGCTTCATCTTGCTATGCTATAACTTTCAGAAAAATCACAGGTGACAACCTCAAATTCTTTGGCAATGAAGTTGTGCTGAACCAAAGATGACAACTTGCTGCAGAATAAATTTTTCTGAAGATTTTCTCCAAGGTTTTTAGAAAGGAAAGGATCTCTAGGAAACTTGTCTTTGGCCAACTGAAACTTGTTCAATCAAATTTTCAGCAAAGGATTCTTTCAAAATTGTACCTATCTCAGTTTTACTGGACAGTAAACACAGTGTCCCATATGTTCAATAAACTGTTGACGAGTTAAAAAGTACTTTTGCTAGGCATTGCTTGTAATTTTTTATGTTGCCATTTGTTACAGTATTCATTTTAGCATTGTCTATAATCAATTTGACATTTTGGTAAGTTAGGCATACACAAACAGAGAGTACCACTTTGACCAGCTAACACACAATGTTTAGGTCTCAACTTGGAAACCTTTTTTTATGAACGGAAACTTGTCTTTGTAAGCTTCTTTCAAGTATGAAAAACACCTAATATAATAATAAAATTCTTAAGAAATTAAGATTGAACAAGGAAGGACAGTTTAAAGTATCTACCAGATGAAATTTTCTTCCATGTACTGTCCAGAAAACTGCTCCTTCCTTGTTCAGTCTTAATTTCTTAAGAATTTCATTCATTATGTTAGGTGTTCTTTGTGTTTTCATTGTTTTCTTGAAGCATTAGCACGCTCAACTTTGTTCATATCTTATTTGTTTTGTGTTTTTACCTTTAATGTCATTATTTTATCTATTTATTTTTAAAGTGCGAACTAATAAGTACAGCGCCAAAGTACAAATATGTACGATTTAATTATTTTAAGACTAATTACTGTGTTCTTCCTTCAGGTTAGCATTCATATTTATTTTCACAGAAGTATAAATATCAGCTTTCTTGTATTATTCAGCTCAATACAGGGATTAATGAAAAACAAGCTTCAGTTTTAAATTTAACTATTAACCCATTATCATCCCAAATTTATATTTTGCCAGGTGATTTACAACAATACAAACTATTCATGGAATTAATTTGAAAATATGCACTTTTTGAAAAATTTCAATTTTGACAAAAAATTTTGTATACTAACCTATAGTATGTTGTATACCATTGGAAAGGGCATTAAAAATGCTGTAAAAATGACACCTGTCCCAGCTCAATTAGATCTCCTACAGCAATTCAAAAAAATTCTGTTTGCAGTTTTTGGGCAAATTTTTGAAAATTTGCATTGCTGTAATTCAAAAAGGAGTCCACATATCTTGATGAAATTTGATATTTTCCCAAGTCTATATGAATAGTACATCTCTGCCAAATTTCATGAAAATCTGAGATGGTGAGGTAAATTTTGTTCAAAAACTGCGTTGATTTGACATGGAATGACCCACAAGTGTTTAGAAATTCCTAGAATTTTTTAACATAAGAGAAAGGGTGGGGTCAGAAAGACCCTGTGTGTGTGCCACAACATTATAGATTTAGGCGTTAGTTTGTGTCACAATGGAAATATCCAATGAGGTGACAAAAAATAGTACCATGCCATTTACATTTGTTAAGTCACTTATAATGACAGTGGGCGAAAGAATCACATTATGCTCCAAGCACTTCTCACCCTTGCTATGCCACTACTGAGGTCCAAGTAACATACCTTGCAGACATGATTTAGACGAGATCTTGGCATAATGATATGCACAAAAACCAATACTAACTGCTGGGAAATTCCTTCAGGCAACATTACAGGACCTTCGATGATACACTACCGATGCTCATGCAAGCGCATCACCTGCCATATGCACAGTGTGACCCATATAGATGTGCATTGTGGCAGGAAGGATAAATAAGCCTAAGAGCAAGTCTTCAGTTTTCTATGCTTCACAACGTCACAGGTTTAGAAATTGTGACCAAATAAATATATGCTTTACGAGTTCTACGCATGTGGTTAAAAAAGTAAGGAGTCCTCCGAGAGAAAATGTTTATTCACAAAATCACAGATAGACAAAGGTACTGATATTACTTTTCAACATAGTCGTTGAAAGCATTTGTGCCATAGGTAAACCAATCTATCGAAACAGACAAAAGAAATCCGGGTCCAGCCACCTAACAGGTCTATTCTCGTACCCCTGGTTGGGTTAGGAGACGTCCACTTTTTCCGCCTGTTAACGACAAGTGCGATTCTTGTACCTTTTTTTCCAACCGGTTGGGATCTTGCTCGGTTGAAAAAAAAGGACTCAGATTTCTCGCCAGCTCTGAACCTGGCGTAAACTCTATTGAGAAGTGTTATTTCGATTTGGCTGCTAAGACATTGTGTTTTGAAAGGGTTTATCGGGATAAATGTAATCCATTTGACCAATCTGAAGAAGAATTTACCAATTACTTTAGATTTTTAAAAAGTAGTTAAATCTTTTATCGAATTTAAATAATATAATCTAATAATTTGATACGACAATCTAAAGTAATTAAATCTTTTACTATTCCATCAAGATAGCTAATTATCAAATATCATTATTGACTAAGATCAATTACATTTAAAGATTTAATTACTCAATATTTTCTTATTAAATTAAATTAGGGTAACATTTTTTTAGCACCGAGTGTGAAATGACTTTCCTCATTCCGTATATATCATTACAATTTTTTTTTATTTGGGTTTTAATTCCAAGAAATTTGTCAAATATTTACAAAGTAATTGCAAAATCTGACAAAAGAATTTTTCTTGTTCCTTGATAAAGATGTAATCTTTTTAATGTGAAAATTTGCTGAATTTAATAACTTTTTTTCATGTTTTATTTTCTTATGTAATTGGGAAAATAATCAAATGGTTTGCAATATTAATTTATTCATGTTAAAATAATTGGCATGGAAAAAAGTATTACTTTTCCTCTCTAGAAATCTGGTAAAATTACATCAATATATTGAAAAAAAGACTGCAATTTATGTCCTATAAATTGCAGTCCCCCCCCCTTAACAATGGACCATTACATCTACCCATTTAACATCATATTTTAGAAGTAAACTAATTCTTTAAATTCTGATAGTTTACCATTTATGTGCATCAAGTCCTGCAGCAGCAGAGGTTCAGGGAATAGATCAAAACGAGATCCTCCGACATTCAAGAATGTGCAACAGGGAGGCCTGGTCAGATCCTCATTTAAGACAAATTTCTTAATCCAGTTATAAGAAAGACTAGCCAAGAGAAGTTGAGAGAGAGCTGCCTGAAAAGACCCATTATAGTGAAGATCAAAAGGATTTTTTGGTTTTATAACTCAAAAGCCATTCAAATGACAATACTGTGACAAAATAGAGGTTAAAAGTTGAGGAAACAATAGATACAAAATGTTATCAGTAAAAGTGAAAAATTGTTTAAATAAAGGAACAACATTCCATGGACTTTAAAAATGCCAAAGTTTGTGGACTTAACCAAGATGACTTCCACTCGACATGTTAGGTATTGATGTTAGGCATTCTGACAGAATAAAGCGGAAAGAAAAGGACTGTACTGTGAACACATTCTTGTTTCATGAACAACACAGGTTTCATAGCATTAATTTCCTCCTATGCCTTCAGCCATAATCTCCAACAAGAAATGCAAAGTTGTGTATGTCTGCAATCTAAAAGCCAGATTGTTGGACATAAAGATATTAAATTAGGCACATGCCTGTGTACATCAGAGCAATTTTTAAAAAATTTCAATTCATTAGAAATTGGGCAAAGTTTGATAACCAGATTTTAAGCAAAACCCACTAAGAGCACGATGCATTCCAAATCTATAAGTTGCATAATATAGTATTCATTCCATTTACTTTTCAATAATCACAATGACAAATCCAAATTGAAAAATGCCCACTTCCCTCTAATTTTTGGCATAAAAAATACCAATTCCGTTAGTATTTCTATGTCTGAATTTAAGGATCGCAACTGCAAATTAAATGTACAAAACAGGCATAATTCAACTAATTGCAGGGGAGAAAAGATGTAACAAATCACTAAAATATAAAACTTAAACGAGAGAACAATACACACAATGAATTTCACCTTTATTGTTCTATTATAAGCCAATTACAGTTACTTTTTTTTTGTTACTGACACATGACAACAAACAGTCTACTTCAGCTTCTTCTTTGGTCTCAGATTGTTGCAATGGCCACATTTACGTTTCCTGCAGTTTGTTGCCTTGGGATGAAGACGGGCATAACACCTGTTCAAATGGAAAATAAAAATAAGTTAAGTAAGACTTAAGTTTTAGAACTTGTATATTCTGGTTCAACAAATAAAGAGAAAAGTTTTACAGAAAAAAAGTAAAGTTAGCTTTTACTTTAGAAACTTTATAGCTTTTACAGTGAAAAAAAGTTATCAAAAGTATGCTTTCATGAATTAAAGTCCCTTTTTTAAAGATATTGACATTGAGCCATTATATGCCAAAAAAATTATTTCACCTTCTCAAAAGAAAACATTAGGATATTTTATAGAAAATATTCTTTTAAAATTGAACAATTAAAGCTAAAAGTTCTACTTCTCAGGTAATAAAAACACCCCACCACAAAAAGAGAATGCTAAATAATAGGTTAAAAACAATAGTCAGTAGACTTTTCAGCTTAAGATATACATTTTTCAAATTCTTTGAAGTTACACAGGACAAAAAACACCCACATAATTACAAAATACTAGAAATAATTCAAGATAAAGATCAAATTATACAAGCTTACTTTCGGCAAATAACTTTGTCGCAGTTGTACTTTTGAGCCAAGATTCGAAGAGAAGGTTCAATGACTCCACCACGCAAACGAAGAACTAAATGCAAAGTAGATTCCTTCTGAATGTTGTAATCGGATAATGTACGCCCATCTTCAAGCTGCTTACCAGCAAAAATCAATCTCTGCTGATCAGGAGGAATACCTAAATTAAAGAAATTAGAACTTAATCAAAACACATTGCTAAATACAGTAAATTCAATCCAAAATTAAAGGAAAATATTCCCCAAATCATTTAAAAATCCTTATGTCATAAACTCATGAATTTGCCACTAATAGATTCATATCTTCTATTCAGATAACTATACCATTGAAATGAAATTAATGATCAAAACTAGAAATTTTTTAGCCCACAATTTATTAACCTTTTAACAGGCACAATTCTTCTTAACTCAACTGTCTATGCTTTAATCACACACTTCATGGGTAAATGGCAGTTTGATTGTTAATAAGGAGGAAAAACAAAGTTAATAGAGGGTTAACTGCGAGCCAACAAGGGAAGCACACTTTCTAGTTTGCACATCAGAGTACACATTGTAAGAAAATTTTGAGTTTTCATAACAGCCAGGCACAACTGAAGTGTACAGTACGGCGCTAAACTTTCCCATGATTTGGCGCCAGCTTGGCGAGGGATGCACCGTACATTTTGGTTTTTACCACTAGCCCATATACTAAATACAGGGATGAGATTAGCAAAAAAGCAAAAAGACTGAAATCATACGCGAGCAAAACATTTGTACCATAATTTATACGCGAAAGATGTTTTAAGAAGTAAAACATCAGAATACGCAATATGATGAAAATATTACACTATAATAATTAATAACTTAATTATTTATAAGTATATGTAAAAATAAGAAAAGTATGTATCAGTATGTATAAATAAGAAAAGGAACATTAAATTATTATTAAATCATTCACATTAAAAGTTAAACAAGTTCAACACATCATCAGGTGCATCAGAAAATACAAAATTAGACATTAAAACATTTACCACCTGTACACCACTGCGATTCAACATACACCCAATAGAAGTCTGAGAAGAATTATATTTAATAGCCTTTTGATAAAAGTTAGCTAAAAAAATAAGGACAAATAATTTCTTTTGCTTCATGCAATTGTGTAAAGTGTATTAGCTCTTTATAAATTATAATAATGTATCACATACTGATTTCTGTTTTATATCTTTTATTTTTATAAATTTTTGGTCGAGCATATTTTCCCAGAATTTTCTTTCGAAAACGGAAGATAAGGTTTCTCTTCTTTGTGTGAAAGCGGAATTTTCGGAAGAAAAAGCAAATTTTTGCGGGAAAAAACACCGGAATTTTGAGAGAAAAAAGACAAAAAAGCGGAATTTCTTCAAAATAACAAAAAAAGCGGAAATTCGCGAAAAAGCGGAAGAATCTCATCCCTGTAAATATTGATAATTGACCCCCACACACACAATACTTCAAAACAACCCCACATGGTAAAAATATTTTTGATTAAGATCTTAAGAACTAAACAAGACTAATTCTGCTTATTACAGGTAGAAACTTCACCTTAAAAGTTAAGCATCGTTTAATTGAAACATCAGTTTAGATGAACTTAGGTTTAGATTTAATAGCCATTACATGTACAAGTGAATACTAATTGCAAGTTGAATAGCATATTAAAAACTTATTCTAATTATTTATAATAAACTTGGGACTAATATGTGAAAAGCAAACAGCAAGACGTATTCATTAGAATACAAATTGATTACACTAATTTGATTTCTAATTTCAAAAGAATAGAATAGATAACACTCGTTTTCATTTGAAGCTAATTGGGTAAGCTATTGATTATTAAGCATTAATGCAACTGTAATAAATCAGACTGTATTAAGACTTACCTTCTTTATCTTGAATTTTTGCTTTTACATTTTCAATAGTATCCGAGGCTTCGACCTCAAGAGTGATGGTCTTACCAGTCAACGTCTTCACGAAAATCTGCATTTTGAGATCTGAAAATGGAATAACATGATTAAAATCTGAAGAGTTGGAAAAAAAAAAAAATCGATGAATGGCTGAAATGCGCTAAGGCTTAACATAAAAGATGTCTACATTAGGCCTAGCAAATTCTTAACTATTAGAAATGTATTCATTACAGCAAGAAAGGAAATGTTACACAAAGTAATAACACAAAAATAATTGTTTCTTAATTATACTGAAAGAAAATTACCTGTTAAAAATTTAAACAAGAATGAAATTTAGAATCTAGCTGTAAAATGCCTACCTCGTGCCGTGCCACGATCAAACAAGAATCTTCTTCAATGAAACGTCGACGATTTCACTTCAATTCTTTTTATTCAGTGCTATAGTTTCATATCGATTACGCTTAAATATCGCTTCTTTAATGATAACAATTTTCAATTTCTTTATTGAAAAACGTTATCATTAATGTTTATGGTTTCAGGAATATCTTTGAATAAATTACAATGTATATTTTTAGTTTTAAATATAAATTAATTATTGGGAGTGAATATCTGCTTTTTTCGTCTCTGAAGTTGGTTATTCCAGTTTTAGTTCATAAAATTGAAGTGAATTGAAGGATTTTTAATTTCAAAACAAAGTTGTAGAACAATTTTGGATGTTGCTTCAAATCCCGTAACACAAATTCAAGAGAGAACAATTTTGGATTTGTTTAGCAGAAGCTTACTGAAAATGAGTTTCTTACGTCATTTAAAGTCAAAAGAAGAAGTAGATGAAGTCATAAGAAATGTTGAAGAACGTGTTTTAGTTATAAGATTTGGACAGGAAAACGAAATAGGATGTATGCAAACAGATGATATAGTAAGTTTTCATATTTTCTGAACTTCAAGATTTGTAAAATGTACCGAGATTTAATAATTTAAACTTTGATTTTTTTCCCCATGGAAGAGTACATTCATGGGAAATGTGTGTTCTTTGATGACGCTTTTAACTAGTGGTTTATACATTTTTATTGAATTAAAATCTTTTCTGTATTTGTAAGAGCGCAGTGCATTCACTCAAATAAAGTTAACAGTTGCAATAACTTTATCCATAGTATCTTGTAAAATAGTTAATTGAGCTCAAAGATTTTGATGATGCAATATACAATAGAATGACATTAACTTTTCTAAATTTGTATTTTCTTTTTTTAACAAAGAAACAAATCCTACTTTTTGCCTCTCATTGGAGATAGACAGTCAGTGCAAACACTGTCTATCTAACTGAAATTTAGTAGCAACATATTTCTTTCAAGTTGTTGTAAATGCCAATGCCACGAGTTCTCTGGATAAGTAAAATGCAAGTAGTTCCTCATAACATTGAAAATCTTTAGTTTTAGCAGAGATAAATTATAATGCTTGAGCAGAATTTATTTTATTGGTGCTTTCATTTAAACCTATTGAAAAATATACATGTTCATTTTTAATTATTGTATGAAGTTGATCTGTTAGACAGCAAGAATTGGTTCAAAATCTATCAGTTATAGTTCTTCTTGAAAGAGGCAGTTGTTTGTATTTGTCAACTTTTTTTGGATCTAAACAGCTTACTGCTTCAACATTGTATTCGTTTATTATTTCTACATCACTAAATAGTTTACCTTTCTTTTCTAGTAAATGTGTTATTTTGTATATAACAACTGCAATAGCATTTTCCTTCATAAGAGCACTAGGAGGGGGAGGTGTCGGCCTCAGAGCCAGAGGGTTCCATGTTCGAAGCCTAATTCCCTGGAAGCAGAAAGTGTCTAAAAGTATGACGTACGTTGCAGAACATTTCATCCTTAAAAAAAACAACCATGTGCACACACAAAAAACACATGATATTTTCTGCAGAACAATCAAAGGGAGGCACTCTTTATGCCATGCCTTTTCTCTTCATGTTTCCCACAACGCAGCCTCCTGAGATTGGAGCAATGGCAAAAATAACTCTCCATCATGTGGCTTACGAGAAAGCGACTCCTTCATCAGGGCTGACATCACTGGGGATGAAGATCCGAAGCAGGCACGTTGAAAGCTGCGTGTACAAGAATGTACTGGAACTACAAAGTTCCTGGAATGGGAATAGGGCTCATTTACCTTACTGGACTGGCTTTGGACACACATATCTATTTTGCATTTTACTGTGGTCTGCCAAATTTGGACAAACTGCCTGCAGAACATTTCCAACTGTTTGAGGTCATGTTGTAGAACACAGGATATAATTCTGCTCCTGGGCCTGATTCCATTGAAGATCCATCGTGTATTAGGTCTTTTGCACTTTAAATCATACGTAGGGGGTCAAACGTTCCCCTGCTGGTATGGTGCAGAATTTTGGAGAGGGGGTACCAGCTCAGATGTCATCCTCATCATCTGACCATAGTTCAAAATTATGAGGTCCATCCCAATTTAGCCCTAGTGTTGCTTCAAAATGGGACGTTAATATAACTAAACCAAACTAATAAAATCACTAAAAGCTACCTGCTCGTGCAGTTATTCTTTTTTCAATTTTTTAAGTGCAGCTTAATTAGATTCCCGTTCTAATTTGACATATTTATGGTCTTTATATGTTAAATAACGTCGATTAGCATTGAACTTCTTTAAACTTGTTAGTACCTTGTTACACAGCAAACACACCATTTCGTCATTCATGGAAATAAAGAAAAAACTCAATTCTCACTCTATATTAAATGTTCTGTTTTCTTCATCCATCTTCCTTTTTTTGTTTTAATGTAGTTGCATGAAATGAGCAGTGAACTTTGACATATAAAATTTATTTAATCTTCAAAGATGCCAACAGTTTTGCTAAATTGTATGCTTAACGACCATTAACACAGGCGAGCTGATAATACTGCGAAGTTCTTCTGGTGGCAAGTTGCCAAGTCAGCCTACTAGAGCAGCAGACTTGCGGAAAGCAATTTAAAACCAGCGGGAGTGGTCTCTCCTAAACTTTCTCGTATACTCCTAACACATGTAGAGAAAACTAGAATAATAAAAGGCGTCAAATAAACTTCCGTCGCAAGTAAACCAAAGTTGGAACCACGCGTGGTTTGAAGGATCAAAACAAATTCAAATCCTCTGCTCATTCTTTTGCGCAACAGGACCTGGCGAGACTCCCTAAATGTTTGCTTCCTTACAAAATCGTGCCAGAATTTGTTTTTGGCAAACTGCCAAGTTTCGGAGCATCCCTTCCTTGCACAGGCATTGCCACTAGTAGGCATGCGCAGGGAGTTTGTTTCAAAACTGAACAAGTATGCGATTATACAGACCGACAGACAGTCAACCCTTTGACGGATTTGGCCCAAAATTTTATACGGACCTACATTCATGACGATAAAACTGTGTATAAAATTTTATCCATCTGGCTTTTCAAGTTTTTGAGTTATAGCGTTCGCATGACTCCGAACATACAGACAGACAGACTTCCCGTTGACGGATTTTGTCCAAAATTTGATAGAAACCTACAAAGTATGTTTAAAGACCACATACCAAATTTCATCCCCGTAGCTCTAATAGTTTTCGAGTTATCGTGTTCACAGACACACACACAGACAGACATAATTCCAAAATTGTGTTTTTCGGAATCAGGGAGGTCTAATACGTGGAGATTCGTCAGAATCTCGAGTTCGAATTTTTTGACGATTACAATACTTTCTCTTTGTATACTTCGTATACGAGAAAGTAAAAAGCATTGCCACATAATTGCAATGTGAACAAAAAGTAATCACAATACATAGATATTACATAGATACGGCCAGCTTTTGAGCCAGTGCCACATAAGATTTTTCCAATGCAAATTGTAAATTACTGGTAATGTCACATAAACTTGAGAAGGCTGCAGGTTCCCTATCTCTGGCAGAATTTTTGCTTCAGTTTTTATTTTGTAACATGCACATCTTTTAAGATGTTTGCTCAGCAGTGCAATGATGTTAGTCAATTACTCTCTGTGTGTAATGTTTCATTTAATTTTCGCAAATTTTTAAATGATCCAAATGAGTGTGTAAAGTCATTCAAGGTTGCTGCCTCCCTTTCCTACCGAAGGGAGATTACCTAAGGAGGAACTCTATGTGGTGTTTTTCTGATAAGACATACAAACACCTAAAAGAAGAGAATGGCAATAAAAATCTCAATGTGAAGGAGCTTCTGTTGTTGCCATAGCAATGATGAGATGAGAAAAATGGAATACCAAAGGTTGCTAGACTCATGTCAGGTAGTTCCAAGTACAGATATAAGAGAGGGGAGAGTGATTTAACTACTGGCCGAGGAGTCGGATGTCGCAGGAAAGAACAAATGAAAATCAGCGAAAGACACTGCTGTGAAAAACTGTTTAATTATGTTTAAAGTGTTGTAAGTACTTAGATTAAAAAAGGATAGAATTCAAAAGGGTGCTGGATATGTCAGCTGGTATTTATATCAGGCATGAAAGACTTCCACTTTTTTGAATGTCTTTCAGGCTGTTTCTGAGATCGATGCAAAACCGTCGAGAAATCGTGACCGAAAAATGTGGGGGTTGATGGAAGCGATGTCTGAATCCGAAACGAACACCATTTTTTCTCCGTCACAAAGTAGACAGATGCATTCTCTGGGGTTTACGCGCTGTATCTATCACCTTAAGTGATTGGCACACAGCGTAATGGAGGAAGGCTGAACTTCTCCCGTATAGCCGAATGACGATCGCTCTACGAGTAGGTCACGCCCTGCTGTTGAAATCGCGCGTCAGTGAGCTGCTATCGCCGATGTTGAATGCTAACGGTTATGCAAAGAACATCTACTAATACTTTCATTTGTCTTGTGTTTGGCGGATCGCATGTGCGATGCTGTATGTTGGGGATAATAGCCTTTGTTGCTTCAAATCCCGTAACACAAATTCAAGTCATGCTGTATGTTTAGTGTTACGTTCGTCAGTTGTAAAGATCAGCGTTTGCAGCAAAATAAAAACTAGTAATTTAATTAAGATGAGAGAAAACAAGCTCAGGCTTATCCATAAACGAAGATTGGGAAAAGATGGCTAAAGGCAAAGAATTAAAGAAAAGGAAATTAAATTAATTTCTTTTATTGAATTATTTTAAAATTAAAAATTTGCTTATACTGTTGAAGATCTTCATACTTAATATCTATATAATGCGTAACTTACTAGATGTAAACATTGAATTTTGCCATTAAAAATATGTATATATTCTGCACTAAGAAAATATTGACACCTTGTAAGCATTCTAAGCTTGAGAAAATATTTCATATTTATGTCCTTAATTTAATGCTTTTTAAAGAAAGTATTGCAATTATTAATCAATCTTTAAGTTGCTGAACTCAAACATTATTCAATTAAATTAGTATACATGTATGAAGATTGTATGTTGGAATTTTTAACAACAGATCATAAACCTAAAATTATTAACATACGAGAGATGAAGAAATCATTTCCTATATTTTAAATACAGAATACAACAGCCATTCTAGAATAGATTTAGATGTTGAAGCAGCACCAAAAAAATTTCAGTATCTAAAGGAATTTATTAAATGCACAATATTTGAAAATTTTCAAAACATAAAATTGTATAATATGTCAAGTTCTTTTGATTATTTTCAGAGTTCAACAAATAGAGAACAATTTTAACTCTAGTGCTAATGTACTTACTGCTAATTTATTGAAATATTAATTTCTGTGAAAATTAAATATAATTAAATTGTATATCTTTTTGAGACACAATCATTTGTATTTTAACTTGTAATCTAATGACTTGTTACAGGCATAATAGGCCATGTTTACTAAGGTAATTTTAGAGATATGCGAAATGATCTGTATTATACAAAAATCTATAAACCACACACCTCTGGTTCCAAGTTATGCGTTACAAAGATCTGCTACTGCATATGATAATATATATTCTTGGGCACTTTTGTCATTTTTTTTCCTCCCTTAAATAAACAGCTTCATTTTTAAAAAGTATGCAATTTTGTTATGATACTATCTGTTATTGTTCAACTTTGAGACAATAGAAGGAACTCTGAACCTCATGTATGGTATTTAAAAATCAAAATTCTGTGCAAATAGAGAAAAAATAGCAAGTAAAGTTTTATATATACTACTTTTAATTGCTTGTTCTGTATGTATTTTAAGTAGTAACATCTTGTGCCTTTGCGTCTGTATATATGTTGATTTTGTGGTAAATTTTGTATTCACGTAGAGTTCAGCTTTTTTGAACAGCTTGCACTTTCATGCCTGTTATATAAACAGTGAAAGCAGTTTGAATTTCATTGCAACAATGAAAGTTATCACCGAAAAAATGCAAAATTTTCTTAATTTCTAATTAACTAAAATTCTAATTAAAATTTCAAAACAAAATGTGCTTTGAGGTGGAACTTCTACCTCCAAAGTCTGTTTGTGCCAGATTTGATAACTCTAGGTCAATCAGTTTGTCCTTAGAGTGCCAACACACACCGACAGACACACATTTACTTTTGTTATTAGTACTGCTATGTACGATGAAATTTGGCTCATAACAAAAAAAAAAGCTATTATATTTTTCTTTTGGTATATTTTTATTGTAGATGTCAAGGACAGAGGCTTTACTTAGTGAAATGGCTACCATCTGCATAGTTAACATTAGTGATGTCCCTCAATATGTTGATTATTTTGATATAACTCATATTCCTGCCACAGTATTTTTTTTCAATGGAGAACATATTAAAATTAATTCTGGGTAAGTTAAATTTTATTCCTACTCTGTTTTAAACATGAATTTTATACAATTTTTTTTAAAAAATGCAGTTGAACTTCATTAACAGAAAAGATTCATTAAGAAAAATGTTTAACTCATTTCGTGTCGTCAGAATTATGTATTGCATGACAGGAAATAAATGCTTGGTTTTATTACAAATAGTGTTATTGCTAATGCCATTGAAAGGAAAAAAAGAATTGAAATAATTTTATACTCTACTTCCAGTCTTTTTTGAAACTGTATTTTCTTTTTTATTTATTAACAATCTCAAGTTTGTGATTTCTTGTGTCCATTTAATTTAAAAGCAACCAATCTAAATTGTTTAGTTGGATGCATATCTTAAGTACCATAAAAATAAAATACAAAACAAAGCAAGATTTCTTCATTAGAATGACAACCCCCAAATCATGCATAATTCAATGAAGTTTTCATTGAAATTGTAACTTTTTGAGTTCATCTCTTCATATCCTAATAAACCAAGTTATTAAATCAGAACTCCATTAATTCTAATTATTTCAACTCATAAATATATTGTTCAACTTGTTCTCACCAAACCAAGTATTTGAAATATCAGAATGACATATTTCTGAGTAAAAGGAAACTGTGAAGGAATTTTGTTACTTTATTCAAAAATCACTTATTGAATGCATCTACAAGTACTACAAATGATTAGTCGTGTTTAAACTACAAGTTTTCAAGTACTATTCATCTTTCACTTTTCTGGAATTTTATAATTCTATTTTGAAGATTGGTAGAGTGTACATTACTCCAAGTATTGATTTTGATGCTGGTTTAACATAAAATCAGGGAAAATTATATTTCATTTTAATTCTACTTTTCTCCCCCCTTTACTTCCCTAATTTAATTGTATAAATATGCATATTAATACGTGTGCATTTTAGTTAAATATAGTTCTTTAAAGAACAGTTATTATACAAATTTCCTTTACAAGTTTCACTTATATAAATGTAATACAAATCAAGTTATATGCTAGAGCAAATTTTAGAACTGATGGTTTTATTTAATCCTACAAAACTCCTATTTCATTTAACAAGTACAAGTGAAATGATTTAACAAGAGATATTAAAAATTTAACTTTGCATTAAACTGAATGGTGCAAAAATGCAGCAACTTCAAATAAAATACAAAAGAAAGATATTTAATTATAAAAAAAGAAAATACAGAAGAAACAGAAGTAAACAATAGTGTGACAAATTCGTCTTGTGGGTGTACGTGAATGCAGTCCAATAAGCAGGATTACAAAAATAAAGCTTTTTATTTTACAGGTATTCTAAGCAAAGAAACATAACACAAATATTAAAACAGCACTTGTAAAAATTCACAACAGAGATTACCATTAAATCTCAACACAGCACTCAAAGGTTTCTTATTAGCTCACCAGCTTGCTTGCAGATCAAAATCCAACTAACTCCTCTTGGCTTGAGAGCTTGCCTTTATACTTTTCAACAGGAAGTGACTTCATTTTGTAGGAAGTGACGTAATCTCTTGAAAGTTCATGAAACCAGTAGAAATAGGTGGAAAATTTGAGGTCCTTCCAGAAAATTCCCTTTGTCGCCAAAGTCGCCAGCTTTGCTGCCAAGTCGCCAAAATGGCCGCCAAATTTGTCGCCAAGGTCGCCAAATTTATCGCCAAGTTTGTCGCCAAGTCTAGCATCTCAGGGAAACGACTTTATAGCTTTGTAACATTGCTCCCCTCTTCAAAGACTGCACGTCCCGGCAGTCTCATTACATAGAACTATGATCAGTAGCTCTGTATGGAGCTAACCGATTTATGTGGATGACTTTTGGCTTGGCGTTGGGCGACCTCTGTACGCTGTAGACAACATCGTTCAGTTTCTTGACAACAGTATACGGTCCTTCCCAGTTCTGTTGTAACTTGGGACTCAGGCCTCTCCATCGCTTTGGGTTATACATCCAGACTAGGTCTCCCTCCTTGAAATGGTGGTCTGTTGCTCTGGAGTCGTAACGAAT
>BGPR01029766.1:0-19066 GCA_013235015.1 Araneus ventricosus | reverse complement strand
AAAAACGAAACTAGAACTTAGACAGCTTCGTTCATAAATTTTTTAAAGTTTATTATTATATTAATAGAGAGGTTTCGTGCAACTTTAGAACACTCCTGAATTGAATTTCAGTAGGTGCCCCTCGACACGGAACTCTTTCTCTAATAAAAGAGATCTAGCGTTAGAATCGGTTCCTGCTGGATCGGGTTTGTAGTCACTCAAGACGTGACACATGCATTGAGTTTGTGTTCTCAGTTTCTTCGGGTCTCCCTATTCGTTCTGGCAATTGTTTTTTTAATATGAATTCTATTAAGCGCAATTTTAGGAACCAAATTACTGATGCCTACTTGGGCTATGACCAGCTGGAATTGATTATTTATTTTTTGCGAGTTTATTGCTCACACTGATTAAAATCAATGAGAACAACATTTTGTGCAATTTTTTTATTTGAGTGAAGATGCAGTTGAAATTATTACTCACTGAAGTATTACTAAATTTGTAAAAATATATTTGTGGCTCTCGAATAGTTTTTAAAATTGTTATGAGGGTTCACCTTAAGGAATATTTAAGTGGAGTGTAGTTGAGCAATGTCTTTCACATACGTGTGTCTCGTCTCAGAGTGTTTTGCATTTCCTCTCTGAAAACATACAATTTCGCAACGGCCTAATCCTGACCAGGTAAACTATATTTTTTATTGAATATATTTTTATTTTCCACATTTTATGCTATATTTTAATGACAATTTTTTCTTTAAATTTACAAATTTATAGTGAATTAACAAAGTTTGGACAGCTTTGCACCCTTTTACACCACTCTAAAATTTTTCTTTGAATTTTTTTTTAAAATGTTCAAAATTTTTAAAAACGCTACCTAAGAATTTTTTACATTTGCTTTCAAGGGCGCAAAAATAAATCTCTTAGTCGGAAAAAAAAACACATTTTGGAAGACTAAATTAACTTGTGTTATCCTACATAAGTGGAAAGGCGCACAATCTAAAATACCAGGGCCATCTTAACAAATTTTAGCGCCCTCGCCCCATCAGAGTCTTAACTACGAATATGAGCGCCTACGGCCCAAAGAAAATACCTACCTAAAAACAAATTAAGAGGCAAAAAATGAGAGAGGATAAAGCCACCTGTTCTTAGATTAATGCCTTATTATTTAGGAAATCGGTATTTAAAATTTTTTTGTATTTAAAATTATAATTAAACAAATTTTTTGTTTCAAAATTTAAATAAATTCAGTATAATAAGTTTGTAGGTGCCTTTGGATCAATGGCGCCTTTGAGCTACAGCCCAATGGATATGGCAATCCTGTTACATTTAAAATTTTTATACACTAAAAATTTTTAAGAAATGAACACTGAATGATTTCAATTGTATTTTAAGTCGCTTTCAACAATTACTTCTTAATTACTAGTTGTATAAATACACCAAAAACGCGAAAATATTTACAAAAGGCAGAACGCGAGTTAAACTTCTAAAGATGGTTAACTTGCTTCAGCGGCCATCTCTGCAGCTACAACTGCAAGGTCACGAAAATTAGGAAAACATACCACTGATAGCTTTTTTATGAATAAGAAATAAAAGTCTTACCACTATACCTTACCTTTAAAAGTTAGTTATTAAGATGTTTTCGAATATCTCCATAAAAAGTCTTTCTTGATTTTGAATTCATATACTGTTTTTTATGAAAACTGTGGACATTTAAGTCATAAAAAAAGCTTATTTTAATATTTAATTTAATAGCATTCATGCAAAATTTATATTATATTTACGAAATTGTTTCGCGTTCTATCCGTCTTAAGACGCAATGGCATTTATCCCCCAAAGTATATATTATTTAGATAAGAATTTGAAACTTTAGAAAAAAGAAAGTAAATCAAATTGTACTACAATTCCATAAATCTAATTTTTAGACTATTTCCTTCATTAAAAAAATTCTATAGTTTTCTGTGTTTAATTCAATTATTATTAAATTTTGCAAAGATTATATACTCCATAGAGAATAATGGAGAGGAATTAAAAAAATTATTGCAAATAAAAAAATTTGTAACCGAATGTTCTGAAATCTTACGGGATACAACTGAAGTCCATTTTAATTAAACTATGCAAATTTCAAGTCTCTACTAATTTTAGCTCCGCTGCTAAGATATTTTTCTCGCTAGAAGATGTGACAGAACTGCTTTTCATTGATCGCGATCATTCTAGTTGGACTTGTATTACCTAGTGCTCAAATAACCTTGGTGCGTCTGACCTTCAGCTGTCTGACGCAGACGTCAACTTGCAACGGTCGCCGCTAGGGCGAGTATAGCTGTGCAGCTGTACAGGAAGAAGAGCATTATTGAAGTAGACGCGGAGGAGAACGCTGGGACAATGAGCGACGGAAAGGTACTTTTTACAGTGAAAGAAGATGAAAAGTTGGTGAAAATTTTGAAGAAATTTCCTTGCATTTACGATGCTTCTTTACAGCAATACAAGGACCAATCTGTGAAGGACAATGCTTGGTTAGAAATATCGGAGTGTATCGAGAGATCAGGTAAGAAAACTATAATCTATTCTCATTTTATTCATATTGTTAACATGATCATGTATATAGGCTGGACGCTATCAACAATTTGCGTGATGAAAAAGCGTTCAAATCGCTCTTCACAGTGGCGGCTCGTGAGCTCAGGAACGAGGAGGGCTGAAAAAAAAATGTTTATCCAGAGAATACAATTTTAAAGGCTACTTTATCTCCAAGTAGGCCAAATTTTTTAATTCCAAATCCAGATGTGAAATTTCTTGCTTTTCAAACAAAGTAAATAACCAGCATATGGCATTTTCTATTAGTTCTAATAGTCACATCAACATTCACTTTAATTTTTACTAACAAAAAATAAAGTGAATGTTGATATGACGATTCCTCTGACGAAAAAATAATAATAATCGGAGCTTCACATATACATTTCCCTCCTTGCCCAGTTCACTCGATAACACTCTTTCAAAAATGAATATCTCATATACAGAAAATTTATCTTTAAGCTAAAACATGTGAAATACATTTTTTACTGAAATACTCTAAAAATTTGAAAGTTTTAGAAGAGTATTATTTGCTTGAATCTATCATCGCAACACGAACCGAATCTCATGAACATCCAATGAGATTTCAACTTGTGTGAGAGTGAGGAAAAAGAACCAGCGGGAGTGGTCTCCCCTAAACTTTCTCGTATACTTTCTAAGTGGAGATTCGTCAAAATCTCGAGTTCGAATTTTTTTTGACGATTACAATACTTTCTCTCTGTATACTTCGTATACGAGAAAGTGAAACAAACAAACAAACCTGAAATCAAATATCTGTTGCCACGTTTCAAAAAAATATTACTTTGAAGCAGGTGCGATAAAATAGGCAATGCAATGCAATACTAATGCGAAAATTCTGCTTTGGAATTGAATTCCCAAGAAAACAATTTATACTACCACAACCGTAACAATTGCAAAAGCGCGTAAATAAAAGATTTGCTCAAATAATGAGATCGGTTTGAATTTTATTTACAACAATAAAAAAATTGTTACAATTTATGTTTGAAAACATTATTTATTGTTGTAAATGAAATTTACAACAATAACAGATTGCTACCAGTACTTTGCGCATAAGAATCAGATTAAAAGAAATTGAATATGCAATTTGAACGCCCCTTTTGGACGGATTTGGCCCAAAATTATATACGGACCTACATTCATGACGATAAAACTGTGTAACAAATTTTATCCATCTAGCTATTCAAGTTTTTGAGTTATAGCGTTCACATGACCGCGGACATACAGATAGATAGACAGATTTCCCGTTGACGGATTTTGTCCAAAATTTGACAGAAACCTACAAATTATGTTTAAAGACCACATACCAAATTTCATCCCTGTAGCTCTCATAGTTATCGTGTTCACAGACAGACATGATTCCAAAATTGTGTTTTTCGGACTCAGGGAGGTCTAAAACGTGGAGATTCGTCAAAATCTCGAGTTCGAATTTTTTGACGATTACAAAACTTTCTCTTTGTATACTTCGTATACGAGAAAGTAAAAATATATTAAAAAGAGCACCTCTCGTTCAGTTGGCTCCGTGCCAGCCAGAGCCGTGTTGACTTTCAGCCCATAGCCCGTCTAAGCTAAAGGAAGAAAGAGTTGCTTTTTCACTTAGAATTTTCCGCTCAGGGAATCGATTTCGGAGAAGGGCGGCGCCCCAGATTATTTTGCAGCTCAAAGCTGCGTCCCTCTTCGTTTAGATTTTTGCATTTTCGGAAGTCATTAAACTCTGAGAGTGGAAAAGTAAGCCAATAAGATTCAGAACGAGAAATACAAGTTTAAAAAATAATGTCAGGGGGTGCTGCAGCTCTGCAGCCCTAATGTACGAACCGCCACTGGCTGTACAGGACATACTGTTGGACCTAGAAGTGAGTTACCTCTTGGGTAGCAGGTGCCTCACTAAGCAAGGATTTTTCAAAATTTTAATTAGATTTTTAATAAATTAAAAATTTATCGAAATTTATCCTTTTTTTCTCAATAACATCGAAGTACTTTATCGCACAAAAACATATACCACTTTAAAAGTAAAAAAAGAATTAGCTTTTCAGTGAATTTTTCTGTAATTTTAATAAATTTTTCGAAATTAGTTTTAGATAGAATTTTGTAACAATTCTTTTCCTTTATATAACTGCGTGAAACAAGAAATTTAATAATCAATGTGAGTATTTTAACAAAGATCTTTTATTCTAGCCGCTCTCAAAAAATGGTTTAATTTATACCTTTTCCCATTAATTTTATAATTTTTCTTTTTCATTTTTTGTCTTTACTCTTCCTTCTTTAATTTTGTATGTTTTTCATCTCTTTCTTTATTTCCATCGTAATCTTAATCGAACTCTCTCCCAACTCTTAGCTTAGGCGCGAATTCATGCAATATGATACTTTGAAAACATCAGGTCTCTTATACGACGCGAGACATTCAGTTCTGTGTCTTCTTTCATGCTGCTTGCATCTCTAATTCTTGGTCAATTTTATTTGGCTTTTTGTATATCCTAACACTCGGGGTGAAGACAGTGTTCCATTAGCTTATAGTTAACACTGTTCGCAGAAAATGTTGGGATTTTTCTAATTATTTTATGGTTAGTATGGATTTCACATTCCCTGAAGACGCATCCGTTCTTTTTTACTGAAATACTTTCCATCCTTTTTTTGTCTCACCATTGAAATATGATTTTTGATCTATAAATATATTGTTGTTTGAATCAATAAATGTACTTCTGAAAAAATTTCTAAATTTTTATGCAGTACCCCGGTGCTATTTGGCATATTTAGTTAAATATTCTTGATACACTAAAATTTTAAACGTATATATTCCACTTTTCTTCGACTAAAACTGACCGAGTTATGGAGCATTGAATTTCCTAATTTTAAACCCATCAGCGGTCTCGTCGAGCAAACACTGCGTGTTGATGCAACACCACGATGGCAGTATCTTCCTTGAGGTGGCCAATGAAATGGTCTAGAATCGTCTGAAACAGCGATATTCAAAGCTTCATAACTCGGTCAGTTTTAGTTTCAGAAGAGTTCTTCTTTTGTTTAAAACGTTAGTGTGCCAAGAATATTTTATCAAATATGACTAATAAGACAGGGGGCTGTATAAAAATTTAGAATTCGTAAGTTTTCAAACTCAAAAACCGCAATATATAAAAAAATAAAATCATACCTCTAAATCATTTCAAATTCTCAGTCATATTCTATTCTATACGCCATTTAAAACCTTTTTCCAACTAGAAGTATATTGCCATTTAACGGTTTCGAAATTAGCTATTGTGCCACGTTTAGAGTGTATAATGCAAATACACATATTGATCACGAATACATAAAGTTAATATTATGAATTCATACACAATTAGGTTTTAGATTTTAACGATATACATACCGATTTTTTATTATAAACAATTCCGAATTTACGAAATCCACTGAGTTTTAGTAATGTGATAACCTTTGCAGGATGTTAAGATGATGAACGTATGTTAAAATATTCGGTATGAATGAATGAATGTCTTACACTAAACTCATCAGCATTTGTAAAGCCGCCACTCATAGCTAATGGGCAAAATTTTTTAGTTAGTTGATTTTCATTTCCGTTTAGTTTATTGTAAGGTTCGTTATTTTAATATAATGCTGTTCACGTGAGTTCTCGGGTACTTCCGGTGTCCCACAGGGCTCTAATCTTGGACCTCTCCTTTTTATTTTATTCATTAATGACCTTACTAGTGTTTTTAAGTATTCTGAGTGTATTTTATTTGCTGACGACTTGAAATTGTCTAGTTAAATGATTTCCAATCTAGATGCTGTCCTTTTGCAGAGTGATCTTGATTGTCTTTTTAAGTGGTGCACAGACTACAAGTTACACCTGAACATTGAAAAATGTAGTATTCTTAGTTATACTAGAAAAGCTCAGCCTTTGAATCATGTTTATAAAATTGATGATCTTGTTTCATCACATTCAGATTCAGACATGGAGCTAGGTATCACCTTCGACACTAAATTTGATTTTTCCCGACATATTGCTTCTATGGTCTCCAAGGCATATCGTAGACTTGGAATTCCTAAACGCAAAATTTGGGAATTTTCGAGTGAAATTGCCCTGAAGATTTTATACTACGCTCATGTACGATCCGGTCTGGAATATTGTAGTATTATTTGGGATCCCAATTACCGTAATAAAATTGAACTTATTGAGAGAATTCAAACCAACTTCTTGCGATATGGACTTTACAAGAAAAATGGAATTAACTTACAAGATATATCTTTTTCATGTCTACGTGATATGTTTAATATGCCTAGTTTGTGTTCCAGAAGAGATGTTTCTTGTGATTTCCTTCCTTTTACAAGGCTATCAATGGTTCGATCGATTGTGCTGATATACTGTGCGCTATAAGTTTCTCTGTGCCTGCCAGATCTTTAAGGAGCCAAAGTTCTTTTCCAAATGTGTATTCAAAATTAAATTATATTAACAGGTTCTCGTTATATAAATTTTATAAGACTTTCAACAGGATCTCTGGTGAATTGGACATTTATCATGCCTCCTACTGTTTTTAAATCAAATTGTTTTCAACTTTTAAATACGTGACCTGATTTCTTTTTCTTTTCCTATGCTTGACTATACATATTAAGATTTTTATGCGTTGATCTAGTGTTTGTGTGTGTTTGATTTTTTGACCCTTGCTTTTTAATGGTTTTTTGATTTAATGTTCTAAATTATAGAAAAAGATTGTGTGATTTTTTTTTATAATTTTAATGTGGCGGTATGCAGCATGGTCTTTTTTAACCTCAGTGTGTTTCTAGTACTTTTGTAATTGCGTGTTTTCTTTTTAAAACATTTATGTGTTTACGTCTTTATAATTAATGTGATTTTGAGCTTTGAACTGTTGTATTTCTCTGCAGTTACTTTTTTCTTTGTGTTTTAATTCACTTTGTGGCTTGTGTTCTTTGTATGTTTTTGATCATGCACTCTGTAAATGGAGTCATCTCTGTAGTGTGATTTCTTCGAATAAATGAATAATCAGTGGCGAATCTAGGATTTGGGTCGGGGGGGGGGGGGTTAGGGGCTTTAAAAATTTTGTAATGGCTTACGTAAACCAAAACACTTTAACTTTATAACTTAACCCACCTGACAATAAGAATCATAAAGAACACTACAATACTTTCGATAATTTAATAAAAAACATAATGAAATAATTAGCCAAAAAGTGTTTTTGACCGTGTGAACGTGCGAGTGGAATGACTACAAAGGTGGAGATATTTTTGATCCTGTCAAGTCAGGAAGAAATGTTGTTACGTTTTTTTTTATTTATTCATTTATTTTTTAAAAAAGGGAGATTACGAACAAACAGTTGTAGTGATTTTAAATAAAATCAAAAATTTTGGTTTAGTTCTTGTGTGTGGGGGGGGTTGCAGCCCCATAGTCCCCCCGGGTTCGTCACTGAACATTATTTTTATAAGCTGGATACTATCTGTAAATGCGTGGTACAATAATCGTTCAAAATGCTCTACAGGGCAGACCATTGTACTGTCTGTCCGCGACGAGATCTCTTCCCATCAAGTTGTCGGGATGTTGGCAGTCGCTATAGAAACAGGTTAACCTACGGGTAATCCATTTCGATTAGGTAGAAGTTCATTCAAGTTTGTTACATTGGCGCACTTAGCGCCAAATGGGAAAGAAAGTGCAACTGTAGCAAAACAGAGAAGATGAATGATCAACTACTCTTTTCCCTCGGCAAACTGGCGCCAAGAATAAAATAAAACCCAGTCTTAAGTCAGATTCCTCGTATTCGAAATAGATCTTCCCCCAGGAGTGCACTGGAGCCGACAGCGTTCTGGTTCTTTCTAATTTTTTTAACTCGCCGGCAATTTTGTTATTTCAGTTTGTCAAAATTTACTACTTAAAACTACTTATTTAGAGATTAAGTTAAAATCTATAAAAAATTTAGTTTTGGAAGTTGGGAGGAGAAAAAGAGGGGGCCTCGAGACTTGGATTGCCTAAGGGACCCCAGAGGGCTTAATCCGGCCCTGATAATAAGTGTATTTACAAAAGAATACCCCAACTTTGAAGGGATATTATCTTCTCAACAGAACAAGTAAGCGAACCGGTATACGGATGGCAGTGAATGAGAAGCTCTTAAGTTCTTCATTTTGCAAGAGATCTTTGAGAGAGTTTTTTATTTGGCGTTACGGGCCTTACGAGCACACATATGGGATACAGTTAATTCTCATGAAGCGGAACGCGATTCGTCGAAGGATGTGGCACACGATTTTTTTCTTTGGGGCTACATAAAAGTGTTTTTCCGCCACTATCGAAGAGCATTGACGAACTGAAAATGCGACATCCAAATTGCAACACCAAGCGTAATGAAAAATGTGTCATATGAGTTCTGTCAACTGGATATCGGTCGCGTTTCTGGTAGTGGTTACATTGAACACGATGTGACATGAAACGAATGTAATGAAAAATGCGTGGAATGAGTTCTCCCGTCGAATGCATATAGGTCGTGTTTCTGGTGGTGGTCACATTGAACATGATGTGACATGACACGAACGTAGTGAAAAATGTGTGGAATGAGTTCTCCCGTCAACTGGATATCGGTCACGTTTCTGTTAGTGGTCACATTGAACATTTATAATTTTATAAACTTTAAAACATTATTTTTGATTTAATTTGACCAAAAAGGTTATAAATTCTTTAGTTTTGTAATTTTAGCCCTTCAAAACTGGGGTATTCTTTTGTAAACACCCTGTAACAATAATGTCATGCATCCTTATCATGCTAAATTATTTGATTGAATTTTATGTTTTAGTTGACGATTGCAAGAAAAGATGGAGGAACATTAAAGACACGTACAAAAAGAGGCAAAAGAAAGGGAAAAGTACTGCTGGCAGCAGAGGGAAGAAGTGGCCACTGGCGGACTCACTGACATTCTTGAATGAAATAGATCACAAACTTGAGTAAGTCATCACGCAATGTTGTCTGTCTGCCTAATTTTTCTTTTTTTATTAAAACGTTGGCTGCTGCTGACGCCGTTTGACTCACGCCTATCATCCATACCTACTATTATTTAATTAGATGATCCTTTCTGTATTATATTTAACAGATGGTACAGGAGGAGTCATTTAATTAGATAGAAAGTCTGAATCTCTCTACCATAGACGCGAGTCATGGCAGAGAACATGTTAAATTTTTATTATTTAAGGGAAAGTCGGGTAAAACCCGGTAGCTAAGGTTGCTGTAAATAAGCTGTTGGAGCTAAAATATTCGATATAGAGCTTGTCAAATTTTATTAAAATATTCATTGTTTATCGGAGTACAATATATCTTTCCAAAAACGACACAGTTTTGTTACTTTTTTTATCACTGAGTTTTTTATATAAAAAGAGTCCAACTACCCGGTTTTACCCTACTAGTGGGGTAAAACTGGGTACACATGTGTTATGAGAAATTAGGAAAAGTTGCAATGAATTTTATTTTATATGACAATTTAAGAATATTAGTTACAAGATTCACATGTAAAGCAGCTGTCTTCTTCCTCCGTGCCACTGCTGATTTCGTGGGCACAGCTAAGACAGATTTTACATTGGATTAACCCTTCTTCTTTCTTTAAATTAGAAAATACATCATAAAAAATAAACAATAAACATCCGATATGTTTTTATCGTCTTAATCGGAGGAATCATCAATACTGACTGTCGCAGCCTTACGCCACTTGGAGTACCCGGTTTTACTCCGAGTGCAGAGGTTATAAGAAACTAAATAGAACCGCTCAATTATTGGAGTAAATCCTTATTTTCTGATAGGGTACGAATCCTTAATAAACGTATAATAAGCTGGATTAAATATAGTTTTTATAACTGTAATGATTTTTAAGTAGGGATAGTTTATAATCAAACGAACATTAGAAAGTTGACGTCTTAAAACAAATAAACCTTCACAAAATCAGTGAATTCAATAGCTACAACACGCTACTATGACTGTTCCTTTTCATTGACAAGTAGATTGTAATTCATAATTCAGAATCTGTCCGCTAGATAGAAAAAATAATATCGCCAGAATCAACGGTACCCGGTTTTACCCTACTACCCGGTTTTACCCCATTCTCCCTTATATTAAATTCTTTTATAATTTATTTTACAGAAGCATGCCGAGCATTCCGAGTAGAGAAACTCACAGTCAAAAAGACGCAATGACCGAAGAGACAGCTCAGTTACCATCGACTTCGTCTACAAAGGACTCTCAATCACAAATCGTGGAAGAAGACATCCCGACATTCGAGAGAAACCATACTACAAAAGATGCTCAGTCACGAAGCTTGAAAGACATCCTAACATTAGGGAGAAACCATACTACAAAAGATGCTCAGTCACGAAGCTTGAAAGACATCCTAACATTAGGGAGAAACCATACTACAAAAAATATTGAGTGTCGAGGCGTGGAAGAAATTCCGACATTTGAGAGAAACCATACTACAAGAGACACTCAGTCACAAAACATGGAAGAAAACATCCCGACATACAGACGGCCAAGCAAAAGACCACGGCAAAATGAAAATATTTTCGAGTTGATGGATTCTTGGGGAATCGAGAGAGAAAAACGCGATGATGATGATGTGGATTTATTTTTTAAAAGTATTGCCTGCTGTGTGAAAAAGTTAAAGCCTGATTTGATCAACGAGGCCAAAATGCAATTCCTGCAGATGGTTATCGATTTAGAAAACCGAAACTCTCTTGCACTTAACTCTCCCCAAGGATCTTCAAGATCTCCGAGTTCTTACTCACACTTAGAATCCTCACCATCAAGCGTGGATTTTACAATCAAATCAGAATTTGATGACACTTAGTTTGCGATTGTGCAAGCAAACGAATCACTTTAATGTTGTGTCCGGTTTCCATTTCATATTGTTTTTATACTCTCCTGATTTTTCAAGCAATGTAAATTATTAATAAATCATTAATACATTATGATTTATTTTTTCTTTAACCTACCTTAGTGTTACAGTTAATTTTTTGTCTGCAGTGTATTTGGGAGAGGTATCGTTTATGATATCTTTTTTGACTGCTATATGCTCAACCTCAAATATTTACAAATTTTCTTGCACGTTGTTAAGTGTTCCAAAATAATCAAATTTTACCGTCTGATCTTACCATTAAATAGTGAATTTCTTATTACATTTTAGGATTACTATGAGATAAATAGCTTCTTTCAGAGGGATTACTATTCGATAAATAACTTCTTTCAGAGAAGGTTAATGAATCAATTCTTCATTTTATGAATTGATTTTAGGATTACTATGAGATAAATAGCTTCTTTCAGAGCGATTACTATTAGATAAATAGCTTCTTTCAAAGAAGGTTAATGAATAATTTTTTCATTTTATGAAAGTCTATACAAGTATTTCATGTAAACTTATATCAGTAGAATCTGTTCCTAATTTTCTAAAAGTTGTTGCAACTGCAATGATGTTCTTTGCCGTTGCAACAAATTTTTGAGTTGCTTTTTCAATCAGTTCCTCTTTCTCTTAAAAACTTCTTATTGTTGAGATTTTTTCAGCGACGACCCACACTTTCTGTCGCATTTATGTCAACTGTAACATGAAACATCAATGTGTAATTTGACAATTTAAAATATGCCCTGAAGCCATATAATTGTGAATTTTTTGAAACTATAGTGTGAGTTTCACAGAACGTCACCACTAAAACACAATATATGTAGGGGAAAGTGGGGTAAGATGGCGACAAGCTTTGGGGATTTTTTCTGACCTCAATATTCGTTGCAGGGCGATTATTGTTGCGGCAAAATCTTACTGCAGCTCTTTACTTTAAAGAGATATTTTTTTTTAAATTATTTTTAAATTTGAGACCCCAAATTTTATTTTAGAAAAAAAAAGTCATTTTCGTCATCTTATCCGAATTTGTGGGTAAGATGACGAATGGTATCGAGTAAAATGACGAAATGAGATAACAATTTAATTCAACATCACATGCTATAAAAAACTATTTAAAACTGTTGAGATCACATCTTGATAATAGCAAATTGAACATAACAGAAAAAAAACATAATCGGACTAAAGTAACAGCATAAAACAAATGAAATATTATCAATCGAAATTTTAGATTCAAACCTTAAGAAATGAAATCAATTACAAATATCGCATCGCTATGGGCTTGGATTTTATACCAGCCAGTACAGGTGGAATGGAACCAGAGCTTGCACATAAAATATTGGAACCCCAATTCCGTTTTCCCTGGCTCACTGCACATGATGCATTCTTCATTATCGAGGTCCTCTGAAAACTGTCATCAGCGTCAACGTAAGGAAATTCAGATAAAAGAGTTGAGTCTTCAGATTCAGAACATTCGAAGTCGAGGTGTGACTTAGCTACTTTCTTCTTTTTTGTAAAATTTTTATCAGGTTTGTTTGCGTTTAGTCTTATCAACTTCAGCCTTCTTCAACTTTCACAGTTTTTGTTTATCTTCTTTTTCCTCTTTCTCCTCTCGTAATGAGATTATAATTTTTCACTGGAGTGCCAGTGAGGTACATGAAGGAAAAGTGGCCGTCAGGTAGCACGATGAGCTCATGCATTAACGTGGATGGGTTTGTCATCTTAACTTCCACCCAATTCGTCATCTTACCCGACTTCGCCTTTTTCATTTCAAAAAAAACATTCAAGGTTATCAGCTTAGCAGAAAAAATAATACATCATTGAACACGTTTTGATTAGGTCTTTACGAATATCACACATAAATAAAAAATATTTACTCCTTGAAAGCTATTCCTCATCAAGCAGCAACCAAAAGTAGAGTAGGAACAACTCAAAAACACATTACCGCACACAATCACACTAATAACGGGGTGGAATCTTTTGGTGTGACACGGGTAGCTGGTCGCTATAGGTCTCTGATGATGCAGAATTGGGGCAATCATCTAGGGTAATTTTTGGGTAAAATGCAATTCGTCATCTTACACTTTTCGATGTCTTACCCGATTTCCCCTTATTTTACAAAATTTTCCAATTAATCATCATTTATATTTCCATTGATATTCATCTGAGAAAAAGCAAATTATTTTCATATGTTAACACTTTTTTCAGCTTAGAGGTCTACATTTGCACCACTAACAGAATAAATCGAAAATCTTTCGTCAAAGCTTAAAAAATAAAGTTAATAAAAATTCTGGGAAAATTTTAGATAGAAGAAAGGAATTGAGGTAGCCTGCAGTTGTCTTCAAAGAATATCTCTCAAAAAAAAGCCTGTCTTCACGTAAAATATGCATCCCAACTATGTTCAACAAATTATTTCACAAAAACTAAATTGAACAAAGCGATAACATTTCACTCAAAATTAAAAACCTAAATTAAAAATGCTCGGAATAGCAAAGATGAAACATCGAGTGTTCTGCATCAGAGGTTCCCAATCTGGTACGCGAACTTGTTGGTAATGCCGGACTCAAGTAAACAAAAGGGATTTAAAAGTTACAGCATTTTGTTTCTTATGGAAAAAGCATTTTCGACTTATGTGCATATTAAGAATAAAAATATCGTAATAAGCTTGACGCAACTCCAGACATGAGATTATCTCTGTCTTCATTAGAACACAATTTTATAAAACTCAACTCCATGAAACAAGCTCAAGGATCGCATTGAAATTTCCTTCCACTTGAATGGTTGATTATTAAGAAGTGTAATTTTTAGCTGTCCTTATAAGTTAGTGTGAAATTATTAGAATCTTGTTTCCTTTTGTTTTGGCTTTGAACTAATACTATTGTAAAAATGGAATAAAATGTAAAATCAAAAATAAGTCCTGCAAATGTTATTAATTTGACTCATTTTAATCTTAAACTTACCTAAACCATAAATATTATTGATAAAATCTTCTTTGCATAGGATGATGGTTGGAGGAGATGGAGATATGATAGTAGGGGGTACGCGAGAATAAAAAGCCTTATCAAAGGGTGCGCGAGGGAAAAAAGTTTGGGAACCCCTGTTCTACATCATTGGCTAGATAAGAATAGCCGAGAATGTGCCATGGCGATCATCAGAATCTTAACATGATAATGTTTATAGGCCAGATATTATCTATAAACTGCGACATGCTCGATACAAAAATCGTTAAAAGAGCTCTACGGGGCACACCGTTGAAATTAGAGCTAATAGGTTTCACAGGCACTCACTAAGAAAGGGTTTTGAAAATTTTAATAAGATTTTTAACTAAAAATTAATCAAAATTTTAATACTTTTCCTCCATAACTTTGGAGCATATTATCGCACAAAACTAATTTTTACTTTAAAATTTAAAAATTTGCTTCTTAGTGATATCAATTTTATTCCGATACAATTTTTCCTCTAACTTTAATAAATTAAAAAAATATTTGTAAATATATTTTACAACAATACTTTTCATCATTTAAGCTACTACAAGCTCGTCGGGTTGATATTAAATACATTTTTTTGTATTCACGTTATTGTTTAAAAATAAGATAAAGACAGGCGAATCAAGCTTAAAACAATATCATGTTACGATTTTTTGGACTAGAGGTTCGAATATCCTTCAAACTACTTTTATACCGAGAAATTAAGTGAAATTAGCAAAAGAAGTCTTCTTCTTGCGAACATCGCAGAAAAAATTAGTATAAGAAATCCATTTTTTCTAGAGGCCGCAAAATGATTAAATGTTTGAAAAAGTATGAAATCATTTAAACTCAAACATTCTAAAAATAGCAAATAAAAATATGCCAAATATTAAAATATTCTATAAAAAATACTACCTTTTAATTTTGTGTTGGAATTAAATCTAACAAACAAACAGCAAACATTCGAATAGGGAGAGTACAGGGTGACAACTAAAAGACTGAAGGGTTCGAAAAGTCATAACTTGTTCTTTCCAAACTTTATTATTTCTTTTTTTACAGCTCATAGAGCATCCCCAGATGCTCTCTGGACCATACTTATTTATGCTTATGATGTCCAGCAATGAGTAAAGCTCACTGAGTTTTTCTCTTCCATTGAAAGATCAGCTAGTACAATTCAGAGAAAATACAATGTCAGAGTGTCTCCTAATGTTGTTTTCCACACATAATACTGAAAAAAATCCATTAATTAAATCTATATGGACGAGTTTTCTGTTTTGTTTACTTACATTAAAACCTTGACTTTATTTGCATTACATTTGGACTTCCGCTTTGAAGATTCCACTGATTTAGCATTATACCGGAAGCAGGTTTCAAGGTTTTTAATGTAAATAAATAACAACAACAAAAACATCGTCCATATATAAAGTGCTAACATACGTGGCACAGAAAAGAGTATAATTTATTTTTTGCCGATGGCAACGATCGGTTTGTTTACAAAATAAAACTGGTAGGCATGTTAGGCATAACTTCATAGTCATAACCTGCTACTATATTCGTTCTGGCAGAAAATAACTTTCTCGATAAAAATGAGTTTAAGATGAAGAATTCACAATATTTCTTACACTATAATGAAACTTTGAATGAAATTGTTCAAAAGAGATCAGTTAGAAATGAAGCAGATCGGCTTATACTAGCCAGAAAACTTTCAGATCAACGTCAAAATAGTTCAAGTCAGCGAAGATATAATCGTGTCAATTCACAAATTGAGGTGAATATCATGGACTTACTATTGTGAACAATGAACATTAGCAACTTTAAGTTACGCGCACACAACCTGGTACTTTTTTTTTCGTCTTGGTGAATTTTCTTGGAGCGCTGTATCGCCAGTTTGCCTCCAGAAATGTCAGAAAAATCATGGTATGCGTATAACCGAGAGCACTTTCTCTGTGCGGGTTCAGCTAGTTTAAAAATAAAACATTAAAAAATTTTTAAAAGGCATATATTTGTAGATGTTATTTTTGTTTCAATCTTCCTGTGGCCACCTTATATTATTTCTCTTTCGGAGGACACTAAAAATTCCTCAACGTCTCCTTTCATGGGATTGAATGTTTGAACAAAACAGTTATCAGTTTTCTGCTCTGATTTCTGCAACGGTTTTCTGATTCATTGCTGAACGTAAAGTCTTTTTTCGTTCAAAATACCTTTTCGGGCAAGAAAGTGATTACTTGCTCTGCCTTTTCTGTTTTCATAGAGCGGATTACTTGCTCTGCCTTTTCTGTTTTCATAGAGAGTATTACTTGCTCTGCCATTTCTGTTTTCATAGAGAGTATTACTTGCTCTATATTTTAGTGAAATTGTGTTTCGTCTGGAGCCACAGAACCCGCAATAGAACCAAGGGCCAAATTATTAAATAGGCAAAGTAGGCAACTGCCCATGGACCCCTCAACTTTAGGGGGTCCCTAGGCCTCAGGATTTTTTTGCGGCATTTTCAGAGTAATTTAATTTTGTACTTTCATCTAATTTACAAACACCGTGCATTCGAATGAATTCAAATTACAATCAAGTACCGTTTCAATTTTGGAATATTTTTCTAGAAACATTCCTAATTAATTACCTTCTTCTAGTTCTAATACTGTTTTATAATTCTAAAAACTATGTTGCTGTAAAAAAAGTTTCATAATTTTTTGTTAATTTAATAAATTTATTTTTAAATTTTAATTTTTTTATACTCGAGATATTGAAACCAACTCTCGTTAATGTGGCTCGCAGTTAAATGCTTTATCTTCCATATTTGCTAAATAAAACTGCTTATATACAGCATAAATTAAAATCAACAAAAAATATTCGGTTTTAGAAGTTGGTAAGGGGGCAAGGGGCCCCCAAAACTTGCATTGCTTAAGGGGCCCCTGCTAGAGCCTTCTGAATAAGCGAACGTTAATTGAGTCGCTCAGAAGCCAAACGGATAAGTCAATTTTTTTATGTCTTCTGGTTTTTTGTAAATTTTGATAGAATTAATAACATTATTTCTAGTTATTAAAAGATTCACTCGTTGCTTCATTAGAAGATCTTATATATTTTCACATATGAAATTAATAAACCAAAAATTTTAATAATTAAAAAAAAAATTGTGTTAAAAAACATGAATTTTCTCAATTTTTTTCCTGAACTTTTCCGCATCGGCTTCTGAAAGACTCAAGTATAACAAAACTGTATATGATTTTTCGAAAGCATGACATGCAAATTTTACTACTGCATTCAAATTTTTGCTTTATTGTATCTATATCAACCTATATTTTCTCCAAGAATTTTTACTGATTGAAAAAATGTTAATCGAATATCAAAATCAAACTATATTAAAGCCTCGGTAAACTCTTTCATCATTATAATTTAGTACTCGGGGAGGGATCAAAACTGCTTTATTCGGTTCATACGACTTTATCAATTATTTCGCCAATCAGATATTTTTAATCTCTTTTCTACACTATTATTTCTTATCCTAGTTATTATCTTTGCTGTTACATTCCCAGGCGAAATATGCCATTTTTATGTAACTCGTCTGTTGGCGTTATGCAAGCTAAAGAAAAACCTGTTTTATTTATTCAGAACATCTATAGTATTAGAATGTACCTGATATTCATCAAAACCTAGGTTTTTTTAAATCTTCGAATTAAGAAAATCGACAGTCTTTCTAGGGAAAAAAACCCTGAAAGTTTTTCTAATCCAAACTTAATGCAATATTTATTTCGAAAATGTACCATTCTTCTTAAAATGAATAGATTATTTAAGTATTTCCATAATGGAAAGCGTATTAGGGTGCTTTCTGATGATATTAACTAATTTTCTTGTCCTACAGTTAATAACATGGTTTCAATTTCTGTCAAATTTTGACTCATGATTCTATTCTCGCAAATATAGCAGATTTGTTAAATATTATATTAATATCAATTAATTTTTATTGATTTATTATTGAAGGGGAAATTAGCAGAGTGTAGTATGCAGAGATGATAAACAGGCTGAAGTAATCATAGTTTATTTTTAAACACATAGACGTAAGACAATTATAACGACACAGACATGAAAACGTTTACAAGTACATAATTAGAAGTACATATATAGTATCTTACCAGCTCTCTGTGACAAAAACATCAATGGAATCATGGATACATGTGACGTCATGCACTGATAACATCATCGTACGTATGGCATCATCACAATTGCTTGTGATTATTTGAATATTAAATGAGGAGAAATAAGGAAAGTAAACTGCGTATTATTTCTAACAATTATACGATTAATGGAATCTAATAAAAAATAAGAAACTATCACACTGCAAATAACAGCAATATTATAAAATATTCACGAATTAAAAGCTGCATATCTTTGAGGACGTCTTGAGGCCTCGGCTTCGCGACTAGAGGGAGTCGAGTTAGAAACCCGATTCAACCAAGATTCCGCCATGTATGTTGGATCTGAGGCACATTAAATCTAACCTGGAAAATTATCAAAACAATCCTGCCTAAAAAAATTTATATTTTAGTGCCCCCCTGAAGCCTTGCATCCCTATTTAGGCAAAGTCCTGCAAAAAAACCGAACCCTATAGAAATCTAAAATTATGTAAAATTCCATTCTTACAATTGTATTTCATGATATATTTATTAAATAATTTATTTAATAAATATATATT
>BGPR01029765.1:6432-19067 GCA_013235015.1 Araneus ventricosus | reverse complement strand
AAAGGGAAGTACAAAGGTGTGTGCATGATTTTCCGAAACCACTCAGATAAGGGACTTGCTGAGTCGAGAGGTTGGCTTATCCCTCACAGATCTAAGAAGTTTGTTGACTAAAGATATGAGATTCCAGAAGATTTATAGATACCGAACACTTTACATTTTCATCATTTGAGTTCTGGTTCAAATACAAAATCTTTTCCGCCTCGAAAAACTACGGCAGGGTTTCTTTTAGACCTTCTCGATTGGACGAGTGTTCTATTTTGACTTCCCTACCTATCAATTTCCGGTGATGTTAAATACATGGGAACCTTCAAAATTTTAACACTCTGTGTGAAGATATTAATTAATGTTTAAAGTGAGTTTCTAATGTTATGGCTTAAAGATACTTTGAAAATAATATTAATTTTCATTCTCCTATTGCGCTCAATGTCTCACTCAATGTTCATTTTGTGAAAGGCTTGCCATACTTATTCTTTATCCCTTTCGCTTGTGTACTCAAGTCATGGGAATCTTCAAAATTTCAACACTCTGGTTGAAGGTGTATTAATGTTTAAAGTGGAGTTTTAATATTATGCTTTAATAATACTTTGAAAATATTAAATCTAATGTTTATCTGCATTGTTTACATAAAATAGGAGCCTAATTTGGTGGATAGGTTGCCATAATTGTTCTGTGTTGTGCGACTTCCAAGAGTTTATTTGGCGGTTCTAAATTTTTAATCATACGATTTAGAAAATCACTGACGTTAAATTTTGAACCAAACGATTTAAACCTTCAATAGTTCCATTTAGTTAAAGTGCTTTAAGGCTTTTTTCAACGTTAAAAAAAAAGGATTATACAAACTCAAAGAACAGGAATTCGCACGCTTTGTGTTCTAAAGAGAAAGAACTGATTCGACGCTTGATATGGAATCCAACTGGATTTGGACGCTTAAATGTGGAGGTTTTGAGAGGGAAGTGAACCTCGCCGGAAGTTCTATAAACCAAAATACAAATAAAAAAACTCGTCCATATTACACAGAATAGCGTGTGTAGTGTCAGGTCGCTGTCTAGTGAAGAGTGGAGCATGCATCTTGAATCTCTTTTCAAGGCCGCGGTGGTGGTAGCTACGGCTTACTTTCGCAATCAGGCTTGAAAATAAACTTTAGAAGTGTAGTGGCTGAATTATAGCTCAAGCAGCATTTAATATTTGTAAATATCGTTTTCTTTTTATTTTAAGCATTTAATATTTGATTGNAAATATCGTTTTCTTTTTATTTTAAGCATTTAATATTTGATTGTAAATATCGTTTTCTTTTTATTTAAAGCATTTATTTTTTATCATATTTAATTTTGTTCATCACATCATATTTTTGTGGCAACAGTAGAAATTTTAGAATTTTGTTGATTTTTCCGTTGCAAATAGATTCTTCTAAAAAAGAAATAAATAAATTGAATTAAATGGAGTATTCATAGTTCATGTTGCTGCTTTCATGTTTAATTAAGTAGAAGCCAACAGAAGATTCAAGAACTGGTGATTCGTTTACATCTCACAGAAGTCCAACGTGAATGAAAAGTCATTCTGGATGATTTTTAAATGTTTTATGCCTTTCGAAAGTATTTCTTATTGAATCGCATTGTTCATTTATGCTAGGTGAAGGGACCTTTATGTGGAAATCATAAAAAAATTTTACTTCTCGAAACTTATAAACACATCTTTACTTGTGGACGGTATTAGTGAGTGTATCCATAGAGATGTAACTGCGAGGGGTTTGAAGGACTACATTTAACCCCTTCTTGGTCAGAAGTTTTTGGAATTTCTGACAAAAAAAAGGATTTTTTTTATTACTGAAAATTAACATACAGGGTTCCCACTTATATCCGGTACCTTAACTTCTAAACGGTGACAGCTTAGGCCATAAAGTTGGTGTCTAGGTATAGTAAAAAGGCTATGCGCTACTCGATGAGACAACTTACAACGCCATCTATCGGCAAATTTTGGAATTAGCGGTCCTATCTCGTAAACGGTGAAAGATATAAGAAAAAAGTCAACTAGAAAGTTGTACAGCACTCTCGATTTAGTACGAAACGATACCTCGCGCACATTAATACTCAAAACAGAACGGTTAAAATGCACATTTGTTTGCTCTCGACTTCCAAAACTGTGACGGCTCGAAAGGTGTTTAAAAATGAAAAAGCAATTAGTTATCACAATATACCTTTATTTTCGGTGTTCAAAGTGCTCTCTGTCATCTACAATACAGATTTAAGCTCTTATCCGAATTTCACTTTGCACACGTTTTAGCAAGTAGTTGGTGCGCTAGCACAAGCAACAGTAATACGCCATCGAAAGTCCTGCAATGTTAGTTAGTTATTACTACCGGAAAAAGTATAAATGGGGCCATTTTGTGACCGAAGAATAACATTTTCTCCTTTTGTCTATGTCTTGTGTCATCACAATTCCAGAAAATGCGAACAAACAAATGCGAATTTGAAGCGTTCTGTTCGTCGTATTATTGTGTACAAGGTATCTTTTCGTACTAAATCGAGAGTGCTCTACAACTTTGTGATTGACTTTTTTCTCGTATCTTTCACCATTACGAGATAGGACCGCTAATTCCAAAATTTGCAGGTAGATGGCGTTGTAAGTTGTCTCATCGAGTAGCGCATACCCTCTTTTACTATACTTAGACACCAACTTTATGGCCTAAGCTGTCATCGTTTAGAAGTTAAGGGGGTGCGTAACGGATATAAGTGGGAACCCTGTATGTTCCATCCTGAATTCGAAAATGCAAAATATTTTTGTTAGTAAGCAGTTTTTGCTTGACCCACTGGTGGTCATACATCTGATATCCCGTTCATTGACCTCCAGTTTTCCCTGCAATGCGCCCAAGTTTTAAATTAAAACAAAATACTCTCTGATAATATATTTTTCAAATTTTTTGTTTTGAGGTATTTGAGATAAATGTCTGCATGAAAAGAATTATTAATGATATGTAAAAAAAAATTAAAATGGTTTTACAACCTTATCATCAAAACATCTTTACAATATTTCTTGAGCGTAAAAACCATATTGAAATCGTTTATTGTCGATTATTTTATTACTTATTCAGAAATACAGAAAATAATCTTGGAATATATCGAGACGCGTAAATAGCGACGAATTCTCTTTCAACGATGCAATTTTTCTCTTCGTTGTATGACATGCGACGCCGACAGTACGGGCACAAAAAAGCCGAACATATGACGTGCGACACCGACTATGAAGGGGTTAACAAGGAATATTCATTAATATATTTCCTTAGAAACTTATGACAGTATACCTATACACATTAGTTAAATGCACATAATTACAATTTACAGCAGTATAGCGTTATTCAGAACAATTGCCACGGATTACAAGTGGTTACAACTTCTTTATAAGCAACGATAGGGAAAATAAATGTAAGCAACGACAGGAAGAATAAATGTAAGCAACGACAGGAAGAATAAATCTAGGCAATGACAAAAAGAATAAATGTAAGCAACGACAGGAAGAATAAATGAAAGCAACGACAGGAAGAATAAATGAAAGCAACGGCAAGAAGAATAAATGAAAGCAACGACAGAAAGAATAAATGTAAGCAACGACAGAAAGCAGTGTCGAATCCAGGGAGGGAGCTATGGGGCTGCAGCCCCTCCCAGAGCAAAACCAGAATTCTTGATTTTATTTAAAATCATTACAGATGTTTGTTCTTAATTCCCCTTTCTTTAAAAAAATACTAAAAACATAACAACATTGCTTTCTGGCTTGACAGGCTCGAAAACTTTCCTACTTTTCTAGTCATTCCCCTTGAACTTGCAGCGTTGACAGGGTCGAAAACATTTTTTGGCTACTTATTTCACTGTATTTTTTTATTAAATTATCGAAAGTATTGTAGCGTTCTTTATGATTCTTATTATCAGGTGAGTAAAGTTTATGAAGTTAAAGTGTTTTGGTTTCCATAAGCCATGAGGTTTGACATTCGTCATGACGATACGAAAATTTTATGGCCTCAGCCCCTCCCAGACCCAAATCCTGGATTCGCCACTGACAGGAAGAATAAATGTAAGCAACGACAGGAAGAATAAATGTAAGCGACGACAAAAAGAATAAATGTAGGCAACGACAGGAAGAATAAATGTAAGCAACGACAAAAAGAATGAATGTAGGCAACGACAGGAAGAATAAATGAAAGCAAATGAGAGGGAAGAATAAAGATGCGACGAAGCAGGAAGAATAAAGTAAGCAACGACAAAAGAATAGAATAAAGCAACGACAAAAAGAATAAACAGCTAACGATAAGGAAGAATAAATGTAAAACGACAAGGAAAGAATAAATTGACGACAAAAAAAGAATAAATGTAGGTAGAACAAGATCAGAAAATAAAAATTGAAAGCAAATGAGAGGAAGAAAAAGTACAGAACGACAAGGGAAGAATAAAAGACAAACGCAGGGAAGAATAAAACTGTAAACGACAGTGAGAAGTAAATGTAAGCAACGACAAGGAAGAATTAAACTGTTTGCAAACTATTGAGCTGAACAAATGCCTGGGTAAATCCATCAGGAAGAATAAATGTAAGCAACGACAGGAAGAATAAATGTAAGCAACGACAGGAAGAATAAATGTAAGTAACGACAGGGAGAATAAATTTAAACACAATACAGAGAGGATCTTGCTGTGTTCTTTGGATGCATACTAATTGCCCCATGTGACTTATATTGAGCACACGGGCAACATCCGTGAGGTAGTTCATTTCACTCCCATGTGAAACATTCTTTATTCCTACCTTCGGTTCATACATTGTTGCACGCAAAGGTGGTGTTAACACAGGGTCTACAACATATCCTAATGAAATAAAGACACAAGATGTAATTTCAAAATATTTAGATAGACATGGGCAGAACATGCGCATGTGGGCCGCGGTGGCCTAGTGGTAAGGCCCCAGACCTTAGGCCGAAGAGATCCGGGTTCGAAACCCGTTTCCACTGAAATCCGTCAAGTATCGGGCCTGTTGCACGCTAAAACATACATAGGGGGTCAAACGTCCCCCCGTTGGTGTGGCGTGGAAGCTTAGAGAAGGGGTACCAGCTCAAGCGTCCCCCTCGTCGTATGACGGTGGCTCAAAATTATGCGGTCCGTCCCAAAATAGCTCTCGTGTTGCTCCAAAACGGGATGTTAACATAACTAAACTGAAACATACGTATGGCAATAGAATGCGCACCAATAGCTGCGAAGAAGGTTCATAGTATCTGCTGTGAAATGGTCTACATATGGCCAATAAAGTGTCACATGGAGCAGTTATTATGAACACAAAAAAACTTTAAGTTTTCTTATGTTCAAAACTTTTATTCCTATCGCTGTTTGAAAGGAAATTATAGCCATTTGCAATCAGCGCAATTGTTTTGAATAGCCCTGCATATTTCGATATTATGCCAATGACGATCTACAATACAAAGGGCTTTATTTTTCGTCTATGTTTAGCGATTCTGAAATGTCGGGAAGTTTCAGCTTCGAAACTCTCTGCTGGATAGCCTCGAAGCATAGACGCGACTCGCAAAATTCACAGTCATCTTGGCTGCTGTGAGAACTCGAGTTTTTCTACAGAGTCAGCACACTCCCATAACAGTTTCGTGAGCATGAATTGACTTCAAAATGTCAACGAAGTCGATTTATGCTTACGTGATACACGCCAAGTGTGCTGAGCTAATTCAATTTTGGAATATATTCCGCATATTGCAGGAAGACAAAGCAATGTCTTTAAAAAAACATAACCTTAACAGAGTTACCCCTGTCCTGCCTTAACACTCGGGAACACTGAATGACAGTCGCTGCAGTAGCTCGAGTACTGAGACCGGAGTCCTAGTAGCCATCACCGGCCACGTCCCGACCCCTCCCGTAGGAGGTACGCATTATCACTAGAGGGAGGTAACTCGTCCCCTACCATTACTGTTCCTTCAGGAAAGGCGAGACCCTGCTTACTTATCCGGTGGCTTCTCATCCAACGCAACATACACAATCCACAAAGAACATCACCCCGCCCTGCCTAGGCATCCGGGTAAAAGAGGAAGGACTGGCCGCAACGACAGCATAGTCAGTTCCTGCATTATAGCCAAATTACGAGCGGCTCATACAACAACCACCTGTTTAACCGGAGTACGCCCTGTCTTCGGAGAAGAGCCCAAAGAGCCACACCACCATTATTGTACCATCGGGTTGGCGAGAGTCAGCTTATTATACGGAAGCCTCTCATCAGTGAACTCGCGGTGCCCCCCTCCCCGATATGGTCCAACGCAACGTAACATAAAGAAACATGCAATTTGATATAAGAAGACATGCGCAATTTCGTAAGTCATATGAATGAGACTTCCTTCAATGAAAATTTTATTTTGAAAAGCACCACATTTAAGAATTAAATAGGCTGATAAAAAAGGATTACAATTTCAATAAATATTTATAAGTTAACAAGTGGTATAAATGCAGCACCATCACATCACTTTTCCATGTAATTGCCAAATCGATTGAGATTTTATCAGGCCGCAAGACCAACTTGTTCCTCCTAGCCAATCAATCTTGACTTGTTGTACGTTACGATTTGTTCCTCAAGGCTTAGTGGAAATTATCTTTATGCTCATTTAGCCAATCAGTTTTGACTTCATCGTCTGACCAGAACGTTATTCCTGAAAAGAGCTTCTTCATTTATGGGAAAAGGAAATAATCACTAGGAGTCAAATCGGGGTTATATGGGGGATGAAACCACACCTCCAACTTGAACCTGTGCGTCTAATTTTGTGTTTGGCGGGCTGTGTAGCGCCTGGTACACACTGTCAGTCTGTCCGATTCAAAAGGATGACACCATTTCCAGTGGAGGATTTTAACAATATGAGACCCGAGGCGCAAAATTATTTTGAGGCCCCCTCCTAAAAAAATTCTATTGATGATACAAATGTGTAACTTAAAATAACTTACTTATGCTTTTAATTCTAGGTATATGTTTATCTTCGTCATTCAGTTTGAAGCTAATTATTGTATTGTTATTTATCTGATTTCTAACATTTATTTTCTGTCATTTTTACAAAGAATATACACTATGTGATGAAAAGTATCCGGACACTTTCGGATTTTCATATTTTTTATAATTTCTCCGGAAAGGCTAAACTGACTGTCCTTGAACTTCTTCTATGTAAAGAATAGACTTTAATTCACATTTTACAGTGAAGATTCGGTCACGAGGACAATTAGGGGGGCAACGAAAAAGGGGATGAAAACGAAAATGGTGTTTGACCCATCCTGTTTCACAGAAAGCTGACAACGCGATGTAACTTTCGTGAATGGTTATGTTTGATGTGCGTAATATTTACATGCATTTTCGTAAACATAGCACAAATATTTGGAAAGATATAAAGGTTTTCTTTAAAAAATTCCGAATATTCCCGCTTGTTTTCTGCTGATAACATGCAGAGTTTTCCATCAAATTTTACGAAAATTACAGAAAAAGTGACAATATGTTAGAGAAGCATTGCGTAAAAATTTGGAATAAATACTTTTAATATCAGAGAAAATATGAGCATTTGTAGTAAATAAATTTTTACTGCGCATGTGCGAAATATAGCGTAATTTTTCTTTCACAGCTTTAAAGCCAGATATGTAGAACAACTTATATGAAAATTCCAGTCGAATACCATTAAGATTTAGAAAGATATTGGCAGTGGAGTGAACAGAATTTCTGATTCTTTCTAAGAGAAGCAAAATGATGAGCGCTTATCCACAAACTAATATTTATTAAACTTGAATCTTCAGATAAAAATCGTCGAACTGCAATTTAAATTATGAATTTTATTTATAAGTATTCCTGGGTATTCAGCACATTCATTCTTTGTAAAATTCTATAAAATTATTCGAAAATTCAAGTTTAAAAAATATTAGTTTGTAGATACAACCTCATCATTTTGTTTCTTTTAGAAAGAAGCAGAAATTCTGTTGACTGTAATGCCGATATCTTCTAAATCTTAATGGTATTCGACTGGAATTTTTATACAAGTTGCCCTACATATCTGCCTTTGAACCTCTGAAAGAAACATATATATCTCGCACATGCGCAGTAAAAAATTATTTACTACAAATACTCATATTTTCTTTCATATTCAAATTATTTATGCCAAAATTTTACGCAATGCTTCTCTTACATATTGTCACTTTTTCTGTAAGTTTTGTATAATCTGGTGGAAAAACTCTGCATTTTATAAGCAAAATACAGGCGGGAAAATTTGGGATTTTTTAAGAAAACCATTATATTTTCCAGAATATTTGTGCTGTGTTTACGAAAATGCATGTAAACATTATGCACAAACATAACCATTGATGAAAGTTACATCGCGTCATTAGCTTTCTGTGAAACAGGATATGTCAGAAACAGATATGTCAAACCCATTTCGCCTTCACCTTTTGGTGCCCCCCCCCAATTGCTCTCGTGACAGAATCTTTACTGTAAAATGTGAGTTAGAGTCTATTCTTTATATGGTAGTAGTTACAGGGCAAATGGTTTGTTTTGGAACCGAAATTCTAAAAATATGAATATCCTAAAGTTTCGGATACTTTTGATCAGATATGTACTTTAGCCTTGTTAAAGTCTATATGCTATGTCATTTTTCATAACATTATATGCATATATAATAAATAGATAAAGAAATTAAAGTTCCTTTGCTTCTTTTATCTTTTTCAATTTACTCCAAACAGAGATATTTTCGATTGATAATATAAAATAATTGAATAGTAATGACTTTTCAGTTTTGCATCTATCAGATGAGTTGGACATAACAGTGTCCAACATTCAAATTTTATATTAAATAGGAAAAACATTTCAAAATTTTTAATAAATATTTTTTTGTTACTTACGTTTAATAAAGGAAACTATTCAGTTAAAAGGAGAAATGATTCAAAATCACCTAACTTATATTTAACTATTGTGAATTTTACCATAAAGAGAACAATTTACATTTCTTCAATTTACATTTCTTTTATCAACTCTATCGTAAAGGACAGAATGATATTCTAATAACAATACAGGCAGAAAAGGAGGAAATAATAAAGTATCCTTCCGAAATTTTTTTTAAACAGGACTTTGAAATGAATTAAGATAATTTTTAAAATTTTATCTCAGTTTAAGCTCACAAAGTAAATCATTAAAACATTTTCATTGTTCCTTTCTTCTAAAAAAGTTCTCTTGTTAAAAAAATGAAAATGTGAATCGTAAAATAAAGCAATGACTTTCAAATCTCCTGAAAGGATTTTCCTAGAACTTCGATCATGTAGGGGCTTCAACTCTTAGTTTACAGGAAGATTCGGTCACGACGGCATTTAGAGGACTGATCTAGAAATTGATGAAGAAGAAAAATCTGGCCACCCCGTTCCCATGAAAAGCTGATAATGATTTACAAATTTCATCAATGGTTTAGTTTAATAGTATATTGTTTACATGTTTTCGTAAAAGTAACAAGCATATTTTGAAGTTATAGGTTTTCTTAAAATCTTAAATTCAGCATGTTTTTTTGCTTTATAACATGCAGAGTTTTCCATCAAATAATACAAAAGCTACAGAATACTTGAAAATGTGTTACAGAAGTGTTCCATTAAATTTGAAGTTCATACTAGAATATTAGATAAACATGATTATTTGCATTAAATAAATTTTACTGCGCATTGCAGGACATAGCAATTCTCAAAACTCTCAAAGCCAGATACAGGGCAATTTATAAGAAAATTCCAGTTGAATACCATTAATCAGAAAGATATCTGCATTGCAGTGGCTGTGAATTTTACTTGCACCTAAGAGAAGCTACATAATGAAGGTTTTACCACAAATTATACTTAAAAAAATTGAATCTTTGCAATAGTTATCGCCAGAACTCAATCAAAGTATGATTTAATTTATTTATTATGACCACTCTTGTTTCATGTTTTTCATACTCCTCATTAATTTTAAAGCAAAGAGGGAGAAACTTTCAGTGAGGAAGGATTCTACTAGAAACAAGACTGCAAGCATCGTAAGTTCGCCGTCGGCTTAGCACAGCGATGTTTCTAGCATAGATTTTGAGGTCCCCCTATCGTCTCGAGGCACGAGGCGGCCGCCTCTAACGCCTGTGCGGAAATCCGCCACTGACCATTTCGCGATATGTTGTCTCCTCACTGTATGCTGTGGATTTCATATGCAGAAACATTCTTAGCCCATAAGAAGCGTACTACGCTTCGCACTTCAACGATTCCCGAGTCTTGAAACGATGAGCTTATAGAGACTTTTAGCAACAAAAGCCGTTATTCACTATTTGTAAAAAAATATTCATTCCAAAATAACCTCCATAACTGTCATTCTCCATTCTTCTAAAATTCACAAAGATTTGATGCTTCACATATAACAGTACATGAATATTCAATATACATAACAACAAATAAATAGTTTAGTCCCTTATTTCAAGAAAGAAAGGTTTTCAAAGTTATTTATTTCCCATTCCATGCAATCCACAATTCATTTCCTTTGTCGCAATGCGGCGAAACGAGTTTCGATATTCCAGTTGCCATAATTCGTCTGAAATTCAAAAGAATCCCCCAACAACTGTACAGGAAGCAACTAGCGTCATCTTCACTCATCTGAGGCGAAAAATTTCACTTCCAGAATTACTTGTTTTGTAGCAATGCGTCTTGTAAACTTTATTATAGATCGACCCGATAGTTGTAGCTTTTCTTCTAACCCTTCTAACTAAAATACAAAGGAGGTAAATTCCAAACTCCGAACGAGGCCGCTAAACAGGCAGACAAGTAGTAGGATGTGGGGAATGAGCCCGGCAGGACTGTTCATGTCTCTAACCATAACCTCAACTACTACCGATGACAGCTGCCTAGTTTGAGCTGTGCTGTCGACATATAAACATGGCTGGTAGAACTAATGCTCCCACCAAGTGCGAGTTGCGTAGTGTTATTCGCTTTATTCAAACAGAAGGCTGGTTTATGAGAAACGATCAATGCAGCTTATTCTTGTGAGACCCTACGACAGCGAAGATCCATTCGAGTTCTGAGCGTCTCATTCATGACGACGCTCGCCCTCACAGTGCTGTTGACCCGGCAGCTTCTGAGCAGTTTAGATGGACGTGCTGTATCCCGATTTAGCGATGAGTGATGTGTTATTCGCTTCTTCAAGCAGAAGGCTGGTTGGAGAAACGATCAATGGAGCTTATTCTTGTGAGAGACCTTGACGACTGCGAAGATCCATTCTAAGTTCTGGAGTTGTCTCATCATGACGACGCTCGCCCTCACAGTGCTGTTGTACCCCGGCAGCTTCTGGAGCAGTTTAGATGGAACGTGTCTGTAAGTCCCGACTTAGGATAAGTGATGTTATCGCTTCTCCAGCAGAAGGTTGGTTTTATGAGAAGCGATCAACGCAGCTTATTCTTTGAGACCTTACGACGACTGCGAAGATCCATTCTGAGTTCGGAGTTGTCTCATCCATGACGCTCGCCTCACAGGTTGTTGCTAATCTCGGCAGCTGAACAGTTTAGATGGGACGTGCTGTAGCCCCGACTTAGCGATGAGTGATGTGTTATCCGCTTTCTTCAGCAGAAGGCTGGTTTATGAGAAACGATCAATGCAGTTTATTTCTTGTGAGACCTTACGACGACTGTGAAGATCCATTCTGAGTTCTGAGTTGTCCTATTCATGACGACGCTCGCCCTCACAGTGCTGTTTACCCGTAGCAGCTCTGGAGCAGTTTAGATGGAACGTGTCTGTAAGCCCCGACTTAGCGATAAGTGATGTGTTATTCGCTTTCTTCAAGCAGAAGGTGGTTTATGAGAAGCGATCAATGCAGCTTATTCTTGAGACCCACGACGACTGCGAAGATCCACTTGAGTTCTGAGTTGTCCTCATTCATGACGACGCCTGCCCCCCTCACAGTGTTGTTGTACTCCGGCAGCTTCTGGAGCAGTTTAGATGGGACGTGTCTGTAAGCCCCGACTTAGCGATGAGTGATGTGTTATCCGCTTTCTTCAAGCAGAAGGCTGGTTTATGAGAAACGATCAATGCAGCTTATTCTTGTGAGACCTTACGACGACTGCGAAGATCCATTCTGAGTTCTGGAGTTGTCCTCATTCATGACGACGCTCGCCCTCACAGTGCTGTTGTACCCCGGCAGCTTCTGGAGCAGTTTAGACGAGACGTGTCTGTAAGCCCCGACTTAGCGATGAGTGATGTGTTATCCGCTTTCTTCAAGCAGAAGGCTGGTTTATGAGAAACGATCAATGCAGCTTATTCTTGTGAGACCTTACGACGACTGCGAAGATCCATTCTGAGTTCTGGAGTTGTCCTCATTCATGACGACGCTCGCCCTCACAGTGTTGTTGTACTCCGGCAGCTTCTGGAGCAGTTTAGATGGGACGTGTCTGTAAGCCCCGACTTAGCGATGAGTGATGTGTTATCCGCTTTCTTCAAGCAGAAGGCTGGTTTATGACAAACGATCAATGCAGCTTATTCTTGTGAGACCTTACGACGACTGCGAAGATCCATTCTGAGTTCTGGAGTTGTCCTCATTCATGACGACGCTCGCCCTCACAGTGCTGTTGTACCCCGGCAGCTTCTGGAGCAGTTTAGACG
>BGPR01029764.1:0-19067 GCA_013235015.1 Araneus ventricosus | reverse complement strand
CACCCCTCTCCTACCATGTTTGACTGAAGAAATGACGTGAACGCGCGAATATTTCCTTCTTCCCCCCCCCCCCCCCCCAGGTGTGCCAGGCGGCTATCTACCCCCCCCCCTAGGATAGGTAAGAGGTCAAAATAGAAAGATGAACTATTTTAATAATTTGTTGAAGTTGTTATGATTATCACCTGATTGATTTTTTTCCAGCACGGCTTGTTATGTTTAATTTTGTACAGAAAAAAAAAGCTTAACAACACATTTCCATATTTACTTATATATTTAAGGTTTAGTTTAGTTATATTAACGTCCCGTTTTGAAGTAACAAGAGGGCTATTTTGGGGCTGACCTCGTAATTTTGAACCACGGTCAGATGACGAGGACGACACCTGAGCTGGCACCCCCTCTCCAACCTTCCACGCCACCCCAACGGGAGGACGTTTGGCCACTACTTATGATTTATCGTGCAACAGGCCCCACACACGGTGAATCTTCTGCGGAATCGGGTCCCGAACCTGGAACCCTCCGGCCCCAAAGTCGAGACCCTACCACTAGGCCACCACGGCCTTGATAGAATTAAGGTTTTATCATGAATAGACCTATTAATTTTAGCTCCCGGGATAATATATTATTCATCACCGAAATCACTTGCCCAAGGAAAACAGAAATGCCAGACCAGTAGACTATCCAATGGGTAAAAAGTAATTCTTCCAAATATTTAAAAAAGGTGAATAACTAAGTTTTTGAAACAATTTACTCTTACAAGGTGTACCGTAGAAAAACACTAAATCGGATGAGACTTCGGGATAAATTTTCAAACTGAATCTTGGTTTAGCTTAGTTAGATTAATGATAAGGTTTGAAGCTACACGAGAATATTTTAAGACGGACCTAGTCATTTGGAACTGTGGCCAGATGACGAAGACGTCACTCGAACCGGCATCCTCTTTCCAAATTTCCACTCCAAACCTTCAGATTGGGGCAATCTCAGCTAAATCGCGACATACACTAGCAGGGGCGGCTCGTGTGTAGGGACTGCTGTACTACAGCACCCCCAACTTTTTCCATTGTGTAAAGTTAATACATTTATTTTATTTCGCACGTAGTATTTAAATTTATCAACAATCTAACGCAATTTTTTATTAAATGATTACGATATTCAAATGAAACAATAAGAAAACCCTACGCAGAAAACGAAGTTCCCTATCTATCTGAAGAAGAAGCTCAAAGGAGAAAGCGACAATTCAAACGGGAACTGCGGATCTTTGCAGCACCGAATTCGGCATGCGCGTATTATGCGCAGTCACCTAGCGCAGGCTTTTCCTAACTTTCCTTCTCTGAACCATAATTTTAAGTTGAAAGGGTATTGTGGAAGTCGACAGTTCCCGTCGCGTTAGAAACGGAGTTTTAAATGTTTTCACGCGCGGAATATATTTTTTTTTCGCGTGCCAAAATTTTGAAAAGAAATAAAGAAATGAAAGATAATTAATGATAAATAAAAATTTAATTGAAAAAAGGGTTTTTTATAGTAATAGAATTTCTTGCAATCCAAAAATTATTTTTGGTGATTTTTATTTATAAATGCTGATGAAATACATAAGAGAAATTTTCCGTTATACAAATATGTTTACAAAATTTTCGGGAACCCCGAATATTCTGCACCTTTCTATTTGGGATCATGATTCATAGTTTAAGAAGCCTCGATTTTTAATAAAACACGGTTCGTTTAAAGGAACAGAATTTCTTACGGAATATTGATAATATATTTCCAATTTAAATTATTGCAGTCCACCTTTAGATAGATGTAATAGAAAAAATTAGTCATTTTTTTTTTCTCCTCTTAACAATTCCCGTTACTACATGATACATCAGAGCTCAAACTCGGCTTTCTAACATTAAAAAAAGAATAAAATGTTTTCTGACGCACACAATATGAATCGGGATGCAATTACATGTAGCTGTTTTGATTTCAATGGATACAAAATTTTTAAATCGTCGTGCAAGCATCAAGGTTAATGTTTTTCTTCTTTCGTTGAAAGCAACAAGAATGGATTTTATTTTTAACTAATTTTTAACGATACTAAGTAAATTGTATTCGTTTACGCTTCTGTTTATATTAGTTATACTATAACATTTTTTCTCGTTAATTAATAAGAAAATTATATTATTTCTGTACTATGCTATCATTTTAATGTTAATTTTTTAAAATGTGTTAAGGAATACAGAAAACGGAGCTGAAAAACAAATTTCGAGCTTAATTTTTTTATTAAAATTAATTTGTTAAGATGCTTACCTATTTGAAGAGAAGATGTTATTAGTTATTCATTAAATATAAAACTACTTAAAGGTAATGAAAAGTGCCAAAAGATGCAAGTGGTTCAATTGTGTATTACTGCGCAGTGAAGGATTAACTATGACCAGGAAGGACAGCACCCCCAAGATTGCATAACACCAGCCGCCACTGTACACTGTATAGTACAATTTAGATACGAGGGAGACGGCAAAAAAAATAAAACTTGCGAACAATGCTTTTGTGATGAATAATGTAAGTAAGAAAAGGGTTTCTAAAACTATGGGAATCGAAAAGCAATGACTAGCATTTTAAAGCATATACTTTTCCTAAATTCTTGCATTTTAGCTAGTGAAAGAAATAAGCAGAAAAAAAGTTTTCATAAACTCACTTTTATGAGTGTACTAAAAGAATTTCTTTATTTTTATTATTTTATACTTTTGATTATTCGATTAATAATTCATTGTTATAAATATTAAGGGATTTTTAATTCAAGTTTTTCTCAAATTAACCAACAGATGGCGCCACTCGTTTGGAATCAAAATGAAATTAAATCAATCGATTTATTAACAATGAAGTTCTGAAAACACTAAAATCGTGTACAGTCACAGATAACCCGAAGGAGTTCAAAATTTCAAAACTCTGCCACATTAGGAAATGGGTGGAAAACCGATTACGAAATTTCATCTTTACAAATATAAACTAACAAGTCAAGGTAAATAAAAGTATGTAAAAACATCTTGATTGGAAATATTTCTTCACAAATTTTCAAAATACTAGTTAACATTTTTTCTCTCTTACGATGGCATTATTTAATGCTTCTGCTAGGATATTGTATAGTTTTGCTACGTGCATAGGTGTTTCATTACCGCGTTTGTAAACTTACGAACGAGATAGACGGATCAGAATCATACAGACAATAAACATGCAGAATCTGAATCGTCATCTTCTCTCAGTATTGTACATTGTAGAAACCACCACTGCAGGGTGGATTCGTTTGATAATTTGGGGGTATATTCTGGTACCCTCGGTTGGGTTGGGTTCCGTTGATAACGTGCGGAATCCAACCCAACCGGGAGTACCAGAATAGATCCCTTGGAGAGAAGGGTATCAGCTCAAGTGACTTCCTTTGGCACCTGAAAGCTTTTAAACCTACATAGCTTTTCTTGAAATAAAATATAGGAATATTTTTGGGGCAATTAGTTACATAAGAATGTTTAGAAATTCTGCATTTCAAGCTACGAAGCTTGCATCGTTTCTAAATTGTCTCTCGTACCTTTACTCTAAGATTCGAAGCATTCTTTCTTTAAGATTTTTACGACATTTCTTTGAGCTAGTCACTTCACCTGACATCTATATTAGCAGTTATTTAATCGGAATCGTATGACGTTGTCTATTCGATTCCCGCAGCTGATGTGTAGAACTACTGATTATTAGCAGAGTATATATGCTTGTCTCTACTATGTCATTTGGGTACGGTCTGTAGGTCCTCTAAGCATTCTCTCCTCGGAGAGATTTCAGTGCCATGTAAGCTGTTCCTATAAGATGTAGGACAAGTATCAACCCTGTACAATGGAAGTGTGGTGATCTGCAAATATGTTCTTAAATGTGGTCGTCCAAATAAATGTCTCTTTTAACTTATATGATTCGCCATTTCTGAAACAATAAGAAACGCTCTATCTCATAGAAATTCCACTGCATGCAATAAGCCAGGACGCTTTTAGCTTATTATCCAGCAGCTCTTCATAACCAGTGTTACTCAAGCTGCCTGTCTCTACTACAAGGATTATAGTTTTTACGAGACTAACAAGTGATATTGGCAAACTCGCTTCCTGTGCCAAACAAAGAATAATTATGAAAACAAACCACAGTCAGAAGTTTAATTTCAACGAATATCATGCATCTTGTTTTGTTTTTTTCCGACAAATTTTTATAAACCTTACCGGGAGAAAGCTTGGCAATTTTAAAAGAAGACTCAAATTTCTGATGCAAAAAAATTCTCTTCCATGTAAACAAGCAAGCAAACAAACCAACAAAAATGTTTAGAAAGAGAAAGTCACAAGCGAAGAGAAGAAAACCCCATTTTGTCTGGTCTCTCCACATCTCATTTTTCCACACCAGAGGCTTCCTCTTACATCAGAAGAAGTAAAGGAATGCAAGGAATAAATGTAAAAAGTGTTTGTTTTTGCAAAATATAAAAAAAAGGGATTTCATAACCTAACTTGTAATATGTAAAAATTCAGTAAAATCGTTTTGCACTTTTACATCATGTTTTATGCCCCATTTCTAACTCGAGATTTTGACGAATCTCCACATTTTAGACCTCCCTGAGTCCGAAAAACACAATTTTGAAATTATGTCTGTCTGTGAACACGATAACTCAAAAACTATTAGAGCTACGGGGATGAAATTTGGTATGTGGTCTTTAAACATTATTTGTAGGTTTCTATCAAATTTTGGACAAAATCAGTCAACGGGAAGTCTGTCTGTCTGTATGTTCGAGGTGATGCGAACGCTATAGCTCAAAAACTTGAAAAGCCAGATGGATAAAATCTTATACACAGTTTTATCGTCATGAATGTTGGTCCGTATAAAATTTTGGGCCAAATCCGTCAAAGGGTTGACTGTCTGTCGGTCCGTATAATTTACTTCTGAAGAGAATCCGTTATCTCCACGCGCATGCGTACTAGAAGAACGGAGAGGAATTTCATTACGGAGTAGCGAATTACGTCAGTTTTTCCTTGAGCCGGTAAGAGAGGAAAATCGTTACGCATCTCTTTGAAATTCATTCTTTGCCTAGATATTTTTCAATCGCTATAATGAAAAACCTTCTGATAGTCATTGGATTCTGGGTAACAGTAGGTTCGGATTTTTTTAGCCACGCTGGGGAAGGGGAAACGGCACCTTTTTGGGGAAGTATACGAGAAAGTTTAGGGGAGAACACTCCCGCTGGTTTTATATATATTCATCCGACAGTTCTCTTCCATGTTCTGATTACTTATTAGTTTCACTTATCTAAAGTGACTAGACATTCTGGATTGGCCTGGATAGTCCAAATTTTGATTGTTTATCCTTGATTTATCACGAATATGAATTAAATGACCAATTATTTATAAGTAAATAATTAATTTTAATACAAAATAAAATTTTGAATAACAGTTAACTAATTTAATTTTTGAAAAGGAAGCTTTTGAAGGATTCACCTTCGCAACCGTTACTAATTTGGTAGGAGAAAGTGTTCGGTTCGAGGATAATAACTGACGTCACGCGAGAGCTAGTAAACAACTGAACTTATTTTCTTGCTAAGAAAATAACTGTAACTTTGACTCTCCTGTGTTCTACGATCCAGTTTCATTAATGTTTACCAGTTAAATTTTATGTCTTCTTATTTTGAATAAATTTTGATGCATCAATGAGAATAAACACGTTTGATACCCAATAGGATGGAAGCGAATCCTCTTTTCTGATCATATTTATTTTATTTCATTATTTATTTTGTGATTCGGTGGGGGGGGGGGGGAAAAAAGAATCCCCAATTTAAATTGTCAGATTTAGAATAAAAGGGGGGGGGGGGATAATGGATTGATCATTGGATTTTTGAATTATCATTTGAAGAACAACAATTGATAAGAATCATGTTCCTTCATCTTTCCTTTAAGTAGTGAGATTTGTCTATATTTTACCTCAAAGACCTGCCAAGAGAGTTGAGTAATATCTAGACAAGTGAAAAAAAACTCAGTTAGATGTGAAATTGCTGAAGGTACTATTGCTTACCGGGATGAATTACGTACGAAGTTGTTTTGAATCTTGCCCATTTCTATATGGATAAAAAAAATCGAAATGATACAAATTTACAGTTCAAGTAAGTGCACAATGGACACAACCAATTTCGATTAATGTATATGAAGAAAAAGTGATGAAAATAACAGGCAAATAATTGTTTAAGCTTTCTTATTATCTTTCTGTAACTTTTTTAAAAATTTCCTTTTCATATTGTGTTTCTAAATCGAATTATTTTTGAAGTTTACCCAAACCCACATTCTTTACCATTTCCTAATATATATAGTATTCGGGTCTGAAGTTCTTAAAACCTGGTCAATTTAGTGAAACGCTTGCTGAAAGGTCTCCGAGAAAGAGTATTTCTAAATTGGAAAGAAATATCGCACAATATATAGAAAATAGTCTCAATCAGGCTTTAAGGGGATATACGACTGTTAATCCTCGAAAATTTTCGATTTTATAAAATATATACATATTATTTCCCTGTCTTTTCTGAACAATTTAAAACAATCCGCGTTAAAAATTTCCTATAATTATGAAAGTTATGAAGGAAAATGTATCAGCTCTTCAACGTAAACACTGAATATGGAAATATCTTTAAAGCGCCATACACTGTAAAAATAATCCCGTAAAATTTACGGTTTTAAACTGGCAGCTGGGTTGGTTGTGCAAAACCGTAAAAGTTACGAAGTAAATCCGTAGTCAAAACGGCTTTTTACCATATGAGATCAAGTTTTCTCCGTAAAAATTAAGTCATCGAAGTAAGTGACGTCATTGACTAAGTTGAGTTGTTTTTCTCCTTCTGTTCGAGTTTAGTTGAAACGTGCTGATGTGTATTATCAATTAGGCATATTAATTAATCAAGGCTCAATTATTAATTTCAGTTAGTTTAATTAATCTAATTTTTAATTGAACTTACTTGGACGATTTCGAAGCAAGATGGTGACAAAATTTCAAACTCCTCCGAGCCGGGGATCGAAACCGGGTTCAGGAATTAGCGGGCAGTCGCTCTAACCACTAGACCACCGGGGACGTCATGCAATATGGTAAAAATAATCTATTTGAGTTTTAAAGTCACTATAGCTCTAGTGGCACCGCCTAGTGGTGTAAAAATCAACTATTGCCAGAACACGTGTTTTAACGGTTAGCTTTTATGAGTGACAACAGGCTACTGCTACATGTATAAACAGTTAGACCATGAAATGAATGCAATAAAATTACATTTAAGAAAAGGGAAAGTTTTAGTACGGAAAGCAATACCCTATGACGAAAAATTGAATTTGAACTGACGGTTTTAAACCGTTTATGGCTGGAGCGGAAAACGGTGAAAAACCGTTTCGTCAACAAAACAGCTTTAAACCGTCAAATATACGGAAAAAGTCCGGGAAAAAAACGGATATTTTTTACAGTGTATCTCAATTTTATATATATATATATATATATTGCGCGCAGGATATCTCAAGAACTATTGAATATTTTTCCAAAAAACTATTACCGAATATGTATTTTGCTATGTTCTACAAACTGCACCACACTTTTGTATATATTTCTCTAAAGTTTTTTTTTTTTTTTTTGGGGGGGGGAGGTTAGAAAAGCTGAAATTTTAACTATCTTTAACATTTTTATTTTAAATTGGTACATAAAATAGAAATGAAATTTAAATGTTAATAAAATGTGGTTCCGTTTCTAAAACAAACTCTTTGGATTACTTAAATGCCCAAAATATTGTGTTTAAACAAATATTTTACCCTTAATCATGCGCGCAAGGCGACTCTCTCATTTTTCCTCCAAAAATTTTACCCATATTTATTACTCTCTCAAATAAATGCATACCAATATGAAGGTTTCAAAATGCGTGCACTATAAGAGAAATGAAAGATATTTTTCTAAGAGAAAAAGTGAGTTTGTGCATTGCATTGTTTCAGAGATATAATGTATCGAATTTGACAGTTCTCCACCATTATTTCGAGGTTTAAGAGTCGGTACGTCCCCCTAATACTAAAGTGACCAGATGTAGAGGATTAGCAGGGCAGTTCCGATTTCCGACTCTAAGAGATTGAAAAAGTGTCCCGGTAAAAATAAATAAATAAATTGTCCCGGTTTCTGTAAATATAATTCGTTTACTGGGTGTTATATTATCTATTTATTTATTTTCAGGATTATCCAATGCAAGCAAACTATTCTTTATATATAAAAGGCAAATACCATGGCTCACTGATTTACTCCTCATCACGAAATCTCCCATACCAAGAGGCCTAGAAACTTGACATTTGGCGGGCGGTTGCTTCTTGGGTAGTAGATGCTCATTACGAAAGGATTTTTCGAAATTTTAATTAGAATTTAAATTATTTAAAAATAACCTTAAATTTTAATATTTTTCCGGAATAACTTCGGAACCTATTATCGCACAAAAACCATTTTTACATCATCTTAAAGATTTTAAAAAATTAGTTTTTCAATGACATCAATCGTATTTCCATGTGACATTTAGTTCAAAATTGAATGATGTTTCAAAATGTTTTAAAATATAAATTGAAAAAATGTTTTTATTGTTGCAAATAAAATTCAAAGAAATCTCATTATTTCAGTAAATCAAAAATTCACGCGCTTTTGCGATTGTTACGGTTGTGATAGTATAAATTGTTTTCTTGGGAAATTAACTCCAAAGAAGAATTTTCAGTTTAGTATCCATTGCATTGGTGAAATATTTTATCGCACCTGCTTCAAAGCAATATTTTTAAGACGTGGCAACAGATATTTGAATTCGGGTTTGTTTGTTTTTGTGTGTGAGGTAGATTGAAATGATTTTCATCCTTTCTTTAAGCATTTAATCTCATGCTTTCCTGCCATTTTAAAATTATGAGGCATGAAAACGCTTTCAAATTTTTGTATATTGCATTATAGGTCATTTTTTATTAAAATTTTGGTTAGGCTTAAGAGTACAGTACTGCCGCCAAACTTGAATATCTTCAATGATAACTCATCAAATTTGATATTAGATTTTACGCCGGTCAGAACTTATAGAAGGGAGCCAGCTTAACGGTAGAGGAAGGAGTCGTGAAGTTGGTGACGGGACATTATTCCCGTCTATATATATAAAAGGCAAATACCATGACTCACTCATCACGAAGTCTCCCAAACCATTAGGCTTAGAAACTGGAAATCGGCAAGTGGTTGCTTTTTGGATAGTAGGTGCTCACTAAGAAAGAACTTTTCGAAATTCTAATTAAAATTTTATTTAATTAAAAATTACCTTTATTTTTAACGTTTCCAAGCAATAACTTCAAAGCATACTGTCGCACAAAAATCATTTTAACGTCATCTTAAAATTTAAAAAAATAGCTTTTTAATGACACCAACTTAATTTCTGTACAACGTTCTGTTTAATTTTAATTGATTTTTAGAAATGTTTCTAAACACAGCGAGACGGAGCACCGGCGTTGCTCACGGTTCCTCAACGTCACAGTTCTATTTATAGCACTAGAGGGGGGAGGGTTGGTGACAGGTTACGGACTAGGGAGAAATGCTACCCAGTCATAATTCACACCAGTGGCGGAGAATCGGGGGGAGGAGGCGAGGAGGGCCACTCGTCCCCTACTTTTTTAGGGAAAGATTAAATTTCTATTTCATTTTAGCTGCCTGAAACTAGGAATTACAAAAAAGCAATAGTGTTCGGGAAACTAACTAGTTTTTAATTAATTTTTTAATATTGTATTGCCTTCCTCTATATTCTCGACTCCTTTAGATGTCTATAAATGTCTTTTCTGCCGTCTTACTTTTAAGTAGATTCCTTATAGGAAGTCTACCTATTGCAATGGTTATCATGACACGACTTTCGGAAAATTTCTGCAGATCTTCACCGATCATGACCCCTAGAACCCAAAACCACCCTTCGTTAAAAAGTTTATATATATATATATATATATATATATATATATATATATATAACATTTCCCATGTTATCTTGTGAAACGATAACTGGAGTATATTAATTTAACCAGCATGGGATATGTTGTAGGATAGTAGAAAATCTCAGTCAGGATTCATTGGAGTAGATATCAGCTCAAGGGGTAAAATGGTGGGGTGTGAAATTTTCATTTCCCATAATTCCTTTGCAATTGAAAATAAATAAAATACAAATTAGGCGAATTATTGCCTTATCATACTGCTTTTGCATTTTGAACTTTTTTTCGATCAATTGCTTAGAAGTTATGAGCTGAAAAGTGATTTTCCCCTTCCCTCCTCTCCCCTAACTTAAAGTACGTTTTAACCTGATGTTACCCTTGTTGGAAAGCTCTCTGTCATTTGCAGTCTCTTCCACTCGCTTTCATTCTTGTACTCTAATTCTTATGAGAAAGAGGACAAATGTTCCTTTCCTTATTATTAGTAGAGACGTATATTATATAACCTTTCTCATGTTATCTTGTGAACACGATAACTAGAGTAATTTTGATTAGATTTTAACGCGAGGGATATGTTGTAAGTTCGTGAAAATAACTCGACAGTTTGTAGATGGGCTAACCAGCTAAAGAGTTGGAAATGGTGGGGTACTGAAAGAATTTCATTTTACATAATTCCTTTACGATTGAAGATAGAAAGAAAAATAAAATAGGCAGGTGTATTGCCTCTTTATAATAAACAACTTTTTATTGAAACTTTTTGATAGCTCACTTTTTTTAGAAATTATGAGCTAAAATGTCACTTTCATCCCTCCCCATTTTTAACATTTCCCCATGGGTCCGTTACGACTAAAGATGGGGAAAAAATCAATTAGGCAATTATCACTTATAAGAACGAACAACTTTTATATTAAGTTTTTGTCAGCTAAAATTGATTAGAAGTCGAGGCTGAAAGAAGTTCAATTCCCCCCCCCCCCCAATTTATCTTTTCCCCATGACTCCGTTACGATTGAAGATAAAAGAAAATTTCAATTGGGGAATTATCACCTTATCATAACAAACTACTTCTTTATTGAAAGTTTTTTTGAGAATTAATTAGAAGTTATGTGCTCCCATCAGCCGCATTCACTTTTACTTTTTGTACGGTAAACAAGCTGATGTACTTTTGACTTTGATCGATTAAATGCTCATGTCTAATATTTTAATGTAAAACTACTTGTATAAAAATTAAAATACACAAATTCCTTTCTGATCTGAAACGTTTTTTTTAATTAAAATGAGAATATCAATTGAAACAAACGATTTTAAAAACAGTTGTTTTCTCCAAAATTATTATTTATTTATTGTTTTGTAGATTTCTTACAGTCCTTAATTTGGGTGGCGCTGCAGTCACTCTAAGTTGATTTTTTCTTATACTCGCTAGCTCTGTATGTTTTTGAGAGAGTAGTTCGTATTCATGCTGTTGTAGGTCATTCCTGAGATGACAATTCAGTTCAATTAAATTAAAGGTATGATTCTATTTCTAATTGTTCATTCTATGTAGTAGATTAATTCGCTGATTAGTTCGAACTAGCCCTTTTCATTACACATTTTTTGGTCACGTTGAGCCGGAGTGCTTGTGACATATTCTATTTTGTATTTATCGTGAAACATTCAAAAGTTGCCTAAAACTAACTAAATTTATTCTGTAGTTATTATTTACTAAAATAATTAAATGTTTCTGCCATTCTTGTATTTGTGCTCTTATCAAAGCTAAACTGTTAAAAGTTCTGGTTTCGTTTCATTTTCAATTGGTTCCTTTGTGTATGACGTATAATTGATTCATAGACAATTCTTTCAAGTTAGCATGTTTAGTTTCTAGTTGTTGGTTCCTTTCTGCACGCCGTATATCTGCGGTTAACGTATTTCTTTTTAGTTTTTTTTCTAAGTGGCGCCGTTTAAAAGCGTAATTTTTCTGATTTAGTTTATTTTCGTCGTAAATAATGGATATTAAGGCGTTGTTGAAGCAAAAAAAGAGTGTTAAATCCTCGATTACAAAACTGCTAAAGAAAACAGAGGATGAAATTCGGGAATTAAATAATGTGAGTTTGCTGGTTAGGAAAAATCGGTTCTTAGAATTGAGAACTGAGATAAAGGATATTTTTAATTCCATTATACCTAGTTGCGAGGATAGAGACGAGGAAACTTACTGTACGGAAAAGGACGACATTTTAGATGAGTTAGAGGCAGTACTTGTTTCTATAGGCACTCAGCTTGTGCCTCCTGTAGTGAAATCGGATTTTGAGGCTAGAAAGCAAAATTCAGACCAAGTTTCGGTCTCATCTCAGTCGGCTGAAGTGAAACTTCCTACGTTATCCCTTCCGATATTTTCTGGTGTAACTGAGGAGTGGCTTGCTTTTTCTGATCTTTTTGAAGCTGCAGTTTCCAACAATCAAAATTTAACGGGAGCACAAAAATTACAATATTTAAAGGGGAGTTTAAAATCAGATGCGTTAAAAATTGTAAACTCTTTATCCATTACGAATGATAATTTCGAAATTGCTTGGAAATTGCTAAAGGATAGATATTTTAATAAAAGAGAAATAGTGTCCTCCTTAATGAAAAAGTTTATCAATATAACACCCTTGAGTGGAGAATCATCCACACAAATTTTAAATTTGATAGATTCTACTAAGGAATTCGTAAGAACGTTGGAGTCCTTGGAATACAAAATTGATCTAACTACAGATACCCTGTTAATGCATATTATATTGTTTAAGCTTGATACAAATTCAAGAATTTGGTTTGAGAGAACCTTTTCCACTGATGTCATTCCAAAGTTGGATGAACTGTTACAATTCCTTGCAACACAAGCGAGATCCGTCACGAGTTCAACTTCTAAAAGAAACGTTCAAAAAAAGGTGACTTTGGTCGCTTCCAAAGCCCAGTCACAATGTCCTCTGTGTAATAAAGATCATAGTCTAAGTAAGTGTGAAAGCTTTTTAAAATTGTCAGTTCAAGAACGTTCGGAATTTGTTAAATCTAACAACGTTTGTTTCAATTGTTTAACACAATTCCATGGCATTAAAGCGTGTAAAAGTAAATTTAGATGTCGTACGTGCAAAAAACCTCATCACACTTTACTTCATTTCGAATCTGTTAGTGGAAGGGGTCGACAAACGTCTGGAGAGTTATCAAACTCGAGTAAACTTTCAATTAATGCTCCAGTGTTTAAACCTGCTTCTGTTTCTAATGAGAGTAGTTCAAAGGAAATTCCAGATAATTCACAAACAGTAGATATTACATCTTGCATTTCAAACGTTAGCCCTAATGTCGAAATTCTGCTCTGCACTGCAGTTATTCGCGTAAAGGATCTATGGGGTATTTATCAGGCATGCAGATGTTTACTAGATAGTGGTAGTCAGGCTTCACTCATTACAAGTGAGTGTCTGGAAAAATTAGGTCTAAGAAAGCAAAAAGCTAATATTCGAATTTCTTGTTTAGGCTCTGCGGATACTCGAACAAATGGAATTGCTCAAATTCAATTCATTCCACATTTTCCATCTCAGAGCTCCTTTAAAACTGAAGTGTATGTAGTGAACAAAATAGTGGGCATGCTCCCACACCAAAATTTAGATTTGTCATATTCTGATCTCTTTAATGATCTAACTTTAGCTGACCCCATGTTTCATAAAAGTAGTCAGGTAGATATTCTTCTAGGGATCGATCTCACATTACCATTGTTGAAGGGTCAAACATTGTCGATGGGCGAGGATAAGCCTTTTGCCGTTCGTTCTGAACTTGGTTGGGTGATAGGTGGTAAAGCTTCTTCTTTTAGTCCAACTCTTCATGTAAATAACATTCATTTAGTGTCAGATGATCTAATTCATAAATTTTGGGAGTTGGATTCTGTGCCACAAACACACCCTCTCACTTCTTTAGAGAGATCTTGCGAGGAATATTTTAGAGAGACACATTCAAGAGATAAGGATGGCAGATACATAGTTAGGTTACCGTTTAATTCATGTCCTACGCAGTTAGGTCAGTCTAAGCAAACAGCCATTCGTAGATTATTTAGTATTGAACGTCATCTCAGTTGTGACCCAGAAAAATACAATCGATACCGTCAATTTATGAATGAATACTTAAAGCTAAATCATATGATAGTAGTTCCAGAGAGTGAATTGGATAAACCCAATTCTTACTATCTCCCTCACCATGCTGTACTAAGAGACTCTAGCAGTACTACAAAACTAAGAGTAGTGTTCGATGGATCATGCAAGACATCATCAGGACATTCACTTAACGACTGTCTTATGGTTGGCCCTCGTGTGCAACCAGAACTCTTTCAGATCCTAATTCAATTTAGAGTGTTTCAAGTCGCTGTGTGTGCTGATGTGGAGAAAATGTTCAGACAGATAAAAGTCCACGAAGATGATGTTGATTGGCAGAGAATTCTTTGGAGAAATTCACCTGAGGATGCTATTAGGGAATATCGCCTAGTCACGGTGACATACGGGACTGCCTGTGCACCCTTCCTTTCAACGAGAACCTTGAGGCAACTCGCACTTGACGAAGTGAAGGATTATCCATTAGCATCCAAGGCGACACTTTGCAATTTCTATGTTGATGATCTTTTGGGAGGAGCTGGTTCTAGAGAGGAAGCTATACAACTTGTAACTGAAATGCAAGCAATGATGAAGAAAGGCGGTTTCCATCTTCGGAAGTGGATATCAAACGAACCTAGTATTTTTCGTGAAGTTTTCATCGACTCCCAAGAGAAGGAGTTTGTTCACCTGCATGACGGGGATTGCAAGGTTCTGGGACTAGGTTGGTCACCTAGTCTGGATGTTTTTAGGTTTACTGTGGTTCCGGACCAGTTGGAGGCAACTTACACCAAGCGAGGAGTGCTCTCCCAGATGGCTCGGGTTTTCGATCCTCTTGGACTCTTGTCACCTTGTGTCATATTCATGAAGATATTACTCCAACAGTTGTGGCAAGGGAAATTCTCTTGGGATCAACCTCTTCCTGATGAATTAAGTAGTATTTGGAGAACCTTCCAAGAGGAACTTCATCTCTTAAAACGTGTGACTTTTCCTCGATACGTACTTAAACCTAACGCCGTAGTGGAGGTACATGGATTTTGCGACGCTTCGGAGAAGGCATACTGCGCAGCAATATATATCCGATGTATTTCTATTGACTCAATACGAGTAAGTTTACTGACATCTAAAACTAGAGTGGCACCACTTAAAGTACAATCCCTTCCGAGACTAGAGCTTTGTTCTGCCTTACTTCTTGCAAATTTGTTACAAGCTACCTTGCCTGCGCTAACAGTGCAAATTTCTGAGACATTTGCGTGGTCTGATTCCAAGATCACACTGGCATGGTTGAAGTCCGAACCAAGAAGATGGCAACCGTTCGTAGCTAATCGAGTTGCACAAATTCAAGAGCTGACTCATAACGTACACTGGAACTTTGTGAGCGGTCTGGAGAACCCTGCTGATTGCGGTACGAGAGGAATACTTCCAACTAAACTAGAACAGTGCGACTTGTGGTTCAATGGACCTGATTGGTTAAAGAGTTCTACTTTTCCGAATGAAGAGTTTGAAGAAAATCCACAATTACAAAAAGACATGTCTGCCGAAGCTAAAAGAACATCCAAGGTGATTATGCTGAACGTGGTTGATGAGAATTTTAAGGTTGAAGTTTTTCAAAAATTTTCGTCTTGGAATAAGTTGAAAAGAATAGTTGCCTATTGTTTGAGATTTGTGAAGAACTGTTCTCTTGCTACGTGTCAAAGAAAAAGGTCCTTCTTAACAACAGCAGAATTAAACGAAGCCGAGAAATGCATTGTTAAATTCATCCAGCGTGATCATTTTTCGATGGAAGTTTCCTATCTTTCGGCAAGCAAGCAACTTCCTTCGAACAACAAGATTATTCCCTTGACTCCGTTCTACGATGATTCCGGAATAATTCGTGTCGGTGGTAGATTGAAAAATTCAATGCTTACAGAATCACAGAAACATCCGATTTTGCTTCCTAAAACCGATCATGTTGTGAACTTAATCATCACCGATTATCACCTGAAACTTCTTCATGCCGGTCCGCAACTTATCCAGGCAGCTCTCAGAGAGAAATTTTGGATTCTTTCAGCCCGAGATGCAGTTAGAAGAGTAGTTAGAAAGTGTATTCCATGTTTCAGAAATCGCCCAAAGCTCGCCGAACAAATCATGGGAGAGCTTCCAAAGTCTAGAGTTTGTCCCTCTTCTGTATTCCATCGAACGGGTCTTGACTTCGCCGGCCCATTCTTGATACGGAGCTCCAAGGGAAGAGGAAGTCGCAATACTAAGTGCTACATCTGCGTCTTCGTCTGCTTCGCAACGAAGGCGGTTCATCTTGAAGTCGTTAGCGATTTAACATCAAGAGCATTTATTGCTTGCTTAAAAAGATTCGTGGCTCGAAGAGGTAGACCATCAGAAATCTTCTGTGATCGCGGAACCAATTTTTATGGAGCTAGTAGAGATCTTAGAAAGGAGTTCAGCCAATTGATGAAGGACAAATCGATATACCAGTTCCTTACAACAGAAAACATAAATTGGCGATTTAATCCTCCAGCGTCACCTCACTTCGGAGGTCTATGGGAATCCGTGGTAAAGTCCTTTAAGTTCCACCTGAAAAGAGTTCTAGGTACCGCGAGTGTTACTTTCGAAGAACTTGCTACCATCACTTCTCAAATTGAAGCGTGTTTGAACTCAAGACCACTCAGTGGAATTTCCAATGATCCTAACGATTTGAGTGCGCTTACCCCAGGTCATTTTTTAATAGGGAAGCCACTCACTGCTATTCCCCAGGTACCAATTCCAGACGACCTCCATCTCTGTGATCGTTGGCGGATGATCCAGCGTATGATTCAACATTTTTGGAATCGTTGGTCAAATGAATATTTGACAAAGTTACAATCCCGCCCGAAATGGCGTACCTTACAACCAGATATTAAAGTTGGTGATCTGGTTCTAATAAAACACGAGAACTTGGCTCCACTTCAGTGGAGGTTAGGCCGGATTGTAAAGACGTTCCCAGGAGGTGACAATAGGGTGCGTGTTGTTGAACTTAAGACTGAATCGGGAAAACTGTTGCGACCAATATCAAAACTTTGCAAATTACCAATTACTTGAACTTTCTTTACATATATTATGTTAAATATTACTCAAGTGTTGTGTTCAATTTCTTATTCTTTCTTTCAGCATTGTAGAAGTTATCATCTTTCCATCTGTAATAGTTATTCCTACTTATATGTTGTTTTTTGAAACCCCCCTTCGAGGTTTCAAGGGGGGGCGGAATGTTTTGTAGATTTCATACAGTCCGCTAATTTGAGTGGCGCTGCAGTCACTCTAAGTTGATTTTTTCTTATACTCGCTAGCTCTGTATGTTTTGAGAGAGTAGTTCGTATTCATGCTGTTGTAGGTCATTCCTGAGATGACAATTCAGTTCAATTAAATTAAAGGTATGATTCTATTTCTAATTGTTCATTCTATGTAGATTAATTCGCTGATTAGTTCGAACTAGCCCTTTTCATTACACAGTTATATAGGTACTTCAAATTTTCGTTAACAATTACTAAAGTAAAAAATGAAAGGTTTCGATGAATATTTTATTATATTATTCATTAATTTAAAGAATAAAAATAAATCAATCATTATTAGGTCAAATGGGTAATAGACTACTTATAAAATTTTCTTTTAGCATTAGTCCAGAATTCTGTGAATGTATTTTGGCAACTATATATATTCGTATTATTCTTGTTCTTCAACAATAAAGAATAATGTTACGAATTCAATATAAAATTAATTTTGAAAAAATATAAAAATGAGAGAAACAAATTGTATGGAAATGAAATTTTTGTCACTGAAATGCAAATTTTATTTAAAATAAAATAAGGTGTAAAAATAGTTTCGTGAGATAATGATTTCCAAAGATATAGTGGAAAAAAGCCTTGTTTAATTTTCAATTAACAGAAATTGTAATTAACTTTTGGGCTTTGAAAAATTAAGGTGAACTTTTTCTTGTCTTAAATAAAAAGTGTGCAAAGTTTGGTTGAAATCAGTCCAGTGGTTTAGGAGGAGATGTGGAGCATACATACAAACATAATAACTTCTATTTAAATTAAGATAATTATTAGATCATTACAAGATTAAGATTGCTGGCATATACTATGAGCCATAGAAAAGGTTTTAGTGAAGATATCGTCACAATTAACTAAATATTTAATTTTATTTAAGAAAATAGTTAATTTTAATTAATCAAACAGTTAATTTTAATAGTTAATTTGATAATTAGTTAATTTGACAGATTAATTTAATTTCATATTTAACTAAACTTGGCTGCACCAAGATTTGTTTAATAAATTTAATATACAATAGCCAAAGAAGATATATAAGAGTTCCCTTTATCCTTTTTTATATTGAAAAATATCTCATTAACTTTAAAATTGTTTTGAGGTTTTCTGCCTGAGTATTTGCTTTTAACTGTCGATGGAGATTTAAATTCCCTGCTCAAAATGGCTGCATTGATATCTTATGCTTTAAACATACGTGTTAAATTTGCCAGTCACAATGTTTAATAATTTTTATTCTCTTATGTGTTAAGAATTTAATGACTATTATCTCTGTAACCAGGGAGTTCTGTAAATGAGCCCATTCTAGTAATGTTTAAATGTTTCATGCCATGTGATTTTACCATATGACAAAGTAATGTTTGCACAATTATATGGTAACCTAGATTAAATAAACTAATCTAGAGTCGTTCTTCAGTCTTGTCAAGTGTCAATTTCTTGCTACTATTTCAGATAGGCTGGCTTAATGTTATCTAGGGGATATTTGAGCTGCTGGGATATTTATTTCTTTATGATTCCTACGTGTTGAATTATTATGTGTTGGGATATAAAAAAAATATTGGCCAATTCACTGACCAATAAATCTAGAATAACCTTTTGGAATGAAAAATGGAATGATAGAACCTTGATATAGTAAAACATTAAATGTCATGAAAACAGAATCACAGCATAAATATTGCAACGTGAAGAAACAATAAAGTCATTGGCTATGTCTGTATTGATCAATATGTAAT